>BSSO01003490.1:0-16406 GCA_030267885.1 Mesembryanthemum crystallinum | reverse complement strand
AGGGGTGAATGGTTCCCCCGCATTTCACGGATAAAGTTTTACTATGCATTCACTATTTGCACAGTGTTTCTACTACTATAAATACGTAAGTTTGTAAATGTAAAATTCGCTCATCTTCGATCAATACATTCAGTACATCGAAACTTTCTCCCACTTTCATTCACTTTATAACTGAGCTTTTAACAATAACCACTTAGAGATAATTTTTCCTTTATTTGACCAAATATTGCAGGTGGTAACTAAAATTTGAGGTGGATTGATGGATACCCGCTATTCGTGGATATCTACTTGGGGCAGGGATGGTTTTCAATATGTGTACCCGCGGTGGGGATGGGGCGGAGATGGGTATAGGAATTTCTTGGTGGATGCAGGCATGGGTAAGGCATTATCCGCACCCGCCCCACCCCATTGCCATCCCTAGATACCACCAACACGTTCCACCTTCCCGTGGGTGAGATGACTATTACTCCATTCGAGTTTTCGTTGATATTTGGGCTCCCATGCCGGGGCAAGCCTGTTGTGTATGGAGATTATCTTGTAGGGAATGTGACCGAGCTGAGGGCCCTATTCGGTGAGCCTTTCGAGCGGTTAGTCGGCTTCAAGCCGAAGGTTCCAATCAAGAGTGTGGCTGCCATTTTTACTTCTCCCGAGAAGGAGACTATGACTGATTCGCAAGTGGCTTGTCTTTTCATCGCCCTTTTGCTTGGTGCCACCGTTTTTTCTGGTAAGGAGTTGAAGTATACACCTCTTTTACCTTCTGTGCTTAAGGAAAGTTTCGAAGACATGGTAGCCTTTGACTGGGGTACACCCTCTTAGGGTGTGTTGAGAGGGGTTTTTAGGCTTCCTTCATTGAGCAAGGGTGCAGCACGGGGTGCGAGGGGCAAGGAGAGACGAGTGACTTTAGAGGACGAGGAGACTCCCCCGAGAACGGAGTCCATTGAGCAGGTAGCTTCCCAGAGACTGACGCAGGTCTTAGAGGTATGTATGTTTCTTTTGTTGTGTGTCTGTGCTATTTTGAATCTCGCTAATAATATGGTGTGCATGTTTTAGATATGGTTGTATGAGCATTTTCGCCACCTAGCCCCCAGGGTCATGGTAGAAGACCCCCAGATTCCGGCTACGAGTAGTTGGCGTGGCCACCTGAGCTGGCCCAGGAAGTTGCATGAGTTGTGGGATGCTTTGGCTGATTTGACTCTCGAGCAGGTTATGCGTAGTAACCTTTGTTATTTCATAGAAGGCTGGCCTTTTTTTTTAACGTCCAATTTTGCTTAGGCGACACACATGTACGATTGTGCATCCTAATGGACTTTTGCATGCGAGTTAGTGCTAAATCTGCTAAGACGTGTTTGCCGATGCTCATTAGGTGTAGAACCGTTTGAGTTGATCTAGATTGGTGAGCTGAGTGAATTCTTGGCCATCTATGTCGGAAATCTTTACCGCTCCTCTGCTTAAGACCTTTAGAACGATCTAGGGGCTTGCCTAGTTTCGCTTGAATTTGCCTCTTGGGTCCGTAATGGAAACCCTGATCTATTTGAGGATTAAGTCTCCCTCTTTGATGTCTCGGAGCCTTACTGAATGATTGAAATGCCTGGCTATACGCCATTGGTATATGTGCGAAGGGTGGAGTGCTTTTAACCTCTTTTCGTCGAGCATGACTAGTTGATCGTATCTGGATTGGATCCAATCAACTTCTAGGATTTGGCTTTCAAGAGCTACCCTCAAATAAGGTATTTCAAGTTTGACTGGTAAGACAACTTCCATGCCATATACCAAGGAATAAGGAGTCGCTCTCGTAGATGTTTTGATTGAATTCCGATATCCCCATAAGGCAAATGGGAGTTGGTCGGTCTAGTCGGAATAATTTTCGACCATTTTTTGAATGATCTTTTTGATGTTTTTGTTAGCTACTTTGACGGCTCCATTTGTTTGGGGTCGATAAGTGGAAGATTGTCGGTGTTGGATTTTGATATCTCTCAAGAGTTTCGCGACGTCTTTCTTGAAGTGTGACACATGATCGCTTATGAGTTCGTGTGGAACTCCATATCTTGCGATTATGTTGTTACGAATGAACTTTGCCACTTGCCTTGATGTGAGGTTGGCTAAGGATTGGGCTTCAACCCACTTGGTGAAGTAGTATATTGCCACTAGGATGTATTCATGGCCTTCGGTTCCTTTAGGGGCTATTTTGCCGATGACATCTATACCCTAGGCTGAAAATGGCCAAGGTGAGGTGAAAGTGTGAAGCTCCCTAGGGGGTAGGTGTAGTAGATTGGCGTAGAATTGGCATTTGGTACATTTCTTGACGAAGTCGTGACAATCCTTTTTCATGGACCAGTAGAAACCGATCCTTGAAATCTTGCGTGCGGGCATTCAGCCGTTCATGTGGGGTCTGCATACCCCTTGATGGACTTCATTCATTAATTGAAGGGAGTCTTCTGCCCTAATGCAGAGGAGATTGACCCCGTAGGATGCCCGTTTGTAAAGTTTGTCCTGGATGAGGAGACTAGCGTACCGCCTCAACATTCTCTGTGCCTCGCGGGAAGATTCGGGAGGATATGTGCCGTGAGCCAAATAGCTGAACACATCCGTGTAACTCATTGTTGCATACTTCCGCTTGTTCATAAAAGGCAGGTGAACTGAATCAGGCATAGTTGTATAGGAAGCATTTCAACGGAATTGGGCATGTTAATCATTGAAGTTAGCTTGGCTAGAGCATCGGAGAATTGGTTGTCCTCTCGTGGCATATAGGTGAACTGAATGTGATCAAAAAGTTCGATCAGTCCCTTGAGGTACTCTTGGTAGGTGCTAATTTTTCACTCCGGACTTTCCATATTTTGGAGATTTGATCGATGATGAGTAAGGAATCTCCGTAGACTAGAAGTCTCCTTGCACCTAGGCAGATTGCAGTTTGGATCCCGAGAGTGCAGGCTTCGTATTTGGCTGCTTTGATCGTGACTTTGTAATCGAGCTTGATTGAAAGAGGCATGTTTGTACCTTCAGGGGAAACTATGAGTGCCCATATGCCGAAACCTTTTTGATTCACCCATCGAAGTAGAGTTCCCAATGGTCTTCCTCAATTATCATGATGTTCTCGGGGAATTCGTATTCTTCTCCTGACCGGGACGGAATATTCAGGCAAGTAGTCAAAGACGGCTTGTCCTTTGATCGTTTCGAAAAATTCGTACCTGATGTCGAATTCTGATAAAAGGACCGTCCATCTTGATATTCTCCATTGAGGACTGGTTTTTCTGACAAATACTTTAGTGGGTTTAGCCTCGATGTGAGGCGGATCGTGCTCTGAACCAAGTAATGTCTTAGCTTCTTGGTTGCTCCCACTAAGGCGAGACACATCTTCTCTGTTGTGGAGTAGCGCGCCTTGTAGTCCAGGAATTTCTTGCTGAGATAGTAGACCGCTCTTTCTTCCCCGTCTTGCATTTAGTCTAGCATAGTCGCCATGGTTGTGTCGGTTACTGTGAGGTACAGAATACGGGGTTGTCCTGGTCTGGGAGGGACCAAGATTGGTGGATTGGCCATATATTCCTTGATTTTATCAAAGGCTTTCTGACACTCGTTGTCCCATTATGATCGTGAGCTTACAGATGAAACAGATTATGTATTGGAGTCTCACGAGGGACCCCTTGATTTTGATTTTGTTGGAAGGAGGTGGCATATCCATGAGTGCTTTGATCTTGGAGGTGCCATCACTATAAGAGCATTGTTGTTAGGGTCATTCTTCATATCTAGCTGACACTGCATAAGCTCATCCTTAGCTTTTTGTATTCTCTCTTTCAGGTTGCTATATTGTTCTCTATGGAGTTTCTTAAATTCTTGCTTCAACATCTTCAATTTACATACTATCTGATACATTTTGCTTCCCCTGATAGGTGTTCTTCACACTTGACTAACAATAGGCTTGAACTGCTCATCAGATGCCCAACAGTTCATGAAATTAAAAGCCCTTTTCTTCTGTGCCTGCTGCCCATGAATCTTAACAAGACAAGGAGAGTGGTCAGATGTTGAGGGAGGGAGAAATTCTATGGAATAATTTGATCACATTGAGGATCCAGGTTGAATTGCACATAGCTCTGCCCAATTTGCGGCTAACCCTTGTGTCAGCCTCTTGCTTATTACACCATGTGAAGAAGAAGCCAGTTGCAGGTAAGTCAGTAAGATTGTTCCATTGAACACAAGTAGCAAATTCTAACAAGTCATTCATATTGGGACTAGCAAAGCTCTGTCTCTCCTCTGAAGATAATGTAACATTGAAGTCACTAAGGAAAATCCAAGGCAAGGTACTGGAACTCCATCTACTTATATCTTCCCAAAGTTGTCTTCTCTCAGCAGCAGCATTGCTACCATAAATCATGGTACAAAGAATCACATTGCCACCCTTACAAGAATGAAGAGAACAATGAATAGCTTGTAAGGTTTTCTCAATGACCTTCACAATCACAGAGATAGGGTTCTACACAAGCCATATTTTGCCATTATGGTGAAACTCTTAGTTACACTCATTATCATATGCCTACACATCCTCTTCAACACCCCTGAGGCTTTATGCCATTTTATTATGGCTTCTAAAATACCACAAACATCAACTTTATTGTAAGCCTATTTTGAGGGCTCATTAAGCCCTCTTACATTCGATGAGGCTATATCCATGTTGGATGGTGAGTAGCCCTCTCCTCAACCACCCCATTATCATCAATATCATTCTGCAGCCCAAGTCATCAAGTATCCTTGCTGCATTTTTCTCTGCTTCAACCTCATGAGACCACAACATCTGGAACATTGACTGCAGTGGCACTTTGGGTGCACCATCCACAAACATGGTACCCTTTCTGTGTGCTATATGTTTTGCAGGTACTGTAGATCCCAATAACTCTGCTCCATAACAGGTTGCTCATTTACTTGATCATTTTCCCCACAGTGCACCTTATTCACAGAGTCCTCAGGGACATGTAATGGATCAGGCACATTGTTGATGATCTTTGCAGCCTTACACTTATTCTCCAAATGGCCCAGTCTCTTACAACTCTTGCAAAAGAAAGGCAACCACTCATAGTGGACCCTCTGTGTCATCTTCACCCCAAAAGGAGTGCAAATGGGGATTTGAGTAGGAAGCTCCTCAGATACATCCACTTCAATAAGGCACTTAGCATAAGAGATTCTCTCTTTATTAGATGTGCACCAATCAGCAAACATTGCTTTCCGAATCTTACTAGCCAATTTGCTTAATCCCCTAGTCGACCAAAATTGTACATTAAGGCAAGGAAAGGACACCCACACTAGTACAAGGTGAACCTTCTCCATATCAACACTGAGCTGTGGAGTCCAGGGTTTCAAAAGGAAGGCCTTATTCTCAATCAACCATGGACCCCCTTTCAAAATAGTGTCTATGTCATCACCATTCTCAAATCTCAAGAAATACCACCCCCTTGAGTCCAACAACATCCGAGGCTTAGACACAAAGGACCAATGCTTCTCAATGAACTCATGTATGACAAATAATTTTCGGTTTCCTTCAAGAACAAATCCAACTAATGTATTCTTCCAGTGCTCAATTTCAGAATCAATATCATCAAGCTCAAATTTAACCTCATCAGAATCAGCTACTTCCAGCATAAATTCCAGTGTCATCCCTTTCCCTGGCCCATTACTACCAAAGAATAATTTCTTCAATGGCTTATCCCCTTTCCTCGTATCTACCCCATTTTCATTAACAGTTGGTTCATTCACATTAGCAACATTATTCTCATTCACATTTAGTGCAACAGAAGAAGCAGATATCCCAATAACACCAGGCACATTCATATCACCATTATCAGAGGAAAATCTTAATTCTTGCAATTCAGGGCCAAGATTGGTTGCAGAATTACCTAGAACAGTAGCAGGAATCGGAGTGTTTTTGGGCACTGGCGAGACATGAACAGTCGGAGGCAAGAATTCACTCAATCGAACACTTGTTCTTCGCACATGGGTCGCAGCTTTCTACTTTGTTTTTCCACCATTAGCTCCATTGGAGCCCTCAGTAGGTTCACCTTGTTGTGCTGAATTGGACACTACTTGTTGCTTGGACAGTCGACCTCTGTTTCCATTGCCTCCTATGGTGGTCAATGGTGGTCGATAACTAGGGAAGCTATCGCCCACCACTGAGCATTCCTAACTCTCAACCGCCTAACAAGACATGTTGATTTGTTATTTTCAGTGTATTCTCTCAATATAAAAAAACTTTACTTTGCATTTAATGCTAAAATATAATTTTAAACTTAAGGTTAATTTATTTTATGCACACTAATTGTGTATGATTTGGTTTAATAGATACTAGTTAGGGGCTCGTGCGATGCAACAGTTTCAATTATTTCCTTTTCTGTTTAAACATTGTATTGTTTTTAGTTAACAACATTGTATATAGTTAATGTATATAATTAAAGTAGATAAATAGTTTTATTCAATAATATTTATGATTTACTCTTACAACAACTTTAGTTTTGCAATTTTTTTTTCAAATATTACAATCAATTAATATTGATTAACTACTCAAATTTCAGATATGACTAATCTCGTCGTGTAAAAAATTATAAATGTTGATCATTCATAAACCCATGAATCACATGGGTAAATAACATGCCCTGAGTGTGGTCTAATTCAAGTGAAAACTGTTGTGAATCGATGGAAAACCGAAAACCGAAAATCGGACCAAGTTGTATAATGTAAATTTTTAACTCTATTGGCCTTTTTAGATTGGCCTATATAGCGTTTTGGACTGCTTAAATTTTAAAATTACTTAAAGCCCATTAAAGGCCATGCGATATTGTCACAATGCAATGGATTCGCCAGCTTTACATCGTTATTTATAGATTTCATTTGGAAATTGCTTGTGCTGACTTTCGATGTGGGATAATATTGGTTTTCCATATTGAAGACATACAATTGCCCTTGTTTCACTCTCTCTATAACAGTGAGGCACTTTTATAATAAAGAAATGCTATTATTTTCTGTTTGTAATTGTAACGCCCTGAACCTCTAACCATATTATTATCTTAATTAATTAAACTTTAATACAATCAATCAGATTTTAGCAGCGGAATATACAAACCAATTAGGGCGCTATTGCCCTATCTGCGGTTAGGAAATACAAGGTGACTGAACTAATATTTATAGGGAGAGGCTCAACTAGCTGAAAATAATATAAACTAAGAATATAAATAGACACCTGGGTAATATAATTTATACTTTTATTCATTAACTCAATAATATACAACTATTTTCAACTAGATTAACTAGATGGTCCTCACTTTCTACACGTCTCCATCCCCATCTTGTAACCTAAAAACAAAAACATTTAAAATATGAAGCCGAATAATTCTTACTCTAGCATGTAAATAACAAGTAAACTCTTTTCATTTCGAAGGGGTGCTTTGTCATTGTTAGGATGATGCCTTGGAATCTTCTAACTAACGCTTCGAGTGGCTGTTTGGGGGTCCCGCTCTGATTAGGGTTTATTACTATATATTAATTCGGGTTTATTTCTATATAGTAATCAGTTTTCTTTGGGCCTATTAATTTAAGCCCAATCTGATTAGAGAATTCTAGGGTTTCCCTACCCCAAATCTGTATTGTATTCTGTACACACTCGAACACAACCCTGATACAATCTGTTCTCCCTCTTCCCGTGGATGTAGCTAACACACCGTTAGTGAACCACGTAAATCCGTGTGTCGATTTCTCTCTGTTTTCTCTATTTTTCTTGTTTCTTTCTTGCATCTGTTATAACAAACTGGTATCAGAGCTTCGGGTTCGTCAGAGTTTGTAATCTGCGCAAGAAAGATGTCTGCTTTGAACGTGAAAATCAACAAATTCACCAGGAGAAATAGTTTTAGTCTATGGCAAATCAAGATGCGTGCTTTAATAAAGCAACAGAGTCTTTGGGCACCGTTGATGAAAAAGACAGCGGGTTTTGATGATGATATGGTGAGTCTAGAGGAGAAAGCTCACTCAACAATCATGCTATGCCTGGATGATGACGTCATCACTGAGGTCGCAATTGAAGAAAGTGCTGCTCGTTTGTAGTTAAAACTTGAAAGTCTATACATGACGAAGTCTTTAACCAACAAGTTGTTTTTGAAGCAACGTCTGTTCAGTCTCTATATGCAAGAAGGTATGCCTCTTAGAAAGCACTTAGATCAGTTGAGTACGATTATGTTAGAATTGCGTAATATTGATGTTAAGGTGGCATGAGGATTATTATGTGGCATATATGGTTGAAATTGCTGAGGAGGTGGATTATTGTGAGCCATCCACCTACAAAGAAGCTATTTCATGTAGTGAGTCGATGCAATGGCTTGCTGCAATGGGTGATGAGATGGAATCTCTAAACAAGAACAATACATGAGATCTAGTTGAACAACCACCAAAGAGGAAGATTGTGTCTTGCAAATGGATCTACAAGAAGAAGGAAGGAATTACACCTGTTGAGGGTGTTAAATATAAAGCCAGAGTAGTTGCAAGAGGGTTCACACAAAGAGAAGGGGTTGACTACAATGAGATATTCTCACCAGTAGTTCGACATACTTCCATTAGGGTGTTACTAGCAATAGTTGCACATCAGGATTTAGAACTTGAGCAACTAGATGTCAAGACAACTTTCCTGCATGGGGAGCTAGAAGAAGAGATCTATATGACTTAGCCAGATGGATTCCAAGTTCCAGGAAAAAAAGATTGGGTTTGCAAGCTGAAGAAGTCCTTGTATGGACTTAAGCAATCTCCTAGACAGTAGTACAAAAGGTTTAATAGTTACATGATTGAGATTGGCTACAGTAGGAGCCTGTATGATTCTTGTGTTTATCACAAGAAGGTTGAAGATGATTCATTCATCTATTTGGTCCTGTATGTAGATGATATGCTCATAGCTACGAGAAATAAGGCTGATATGCAGAAGCTGAAGGGTCTTCTCAGTGCAGAGTTTGAGATGAGAGACTTGGGTACAGCATAGAAGATACTGGGAATGGAGATCTAAAGGGATAGAGTTTAGAAGAAGCTCTTCTTGTCAAAGAAAAGCTACATTCAAAAGATATTGTCTAGGTTTGGCATGTCTACAGCAAAACCTTAAGTACTCCAAGTGCAGCAAATGCTCATTTGTCACTTACGCTTGCACCACAATTTGAAGCTCATAAAGAGTATATTTCTAAGGTTCCTTACTCTAATGTAGTAGGTAGTTTGATGTATGCTATGGTCTGCACTAGACCAGATTTGGCACATGTTGTCAGTGTAGTGAGCATGTTTATGGCTAACCCTGGCAAGGAGCACTGATTAGCGATGAAGCAAATTTTTCTCTATCTGAGAGGGACATCAGATGTTGGTCTCATTTATGGGAGTGATACACAGGAGTTGGTAGCGGGGTATTCAGATTCCGACTATGCTGCAGATGTTGACGGTAGGAGGTCAATGACTGGTTATGTATTCACTCTTTGTAGTTCTGTGATGAGTTGGAAAGCTACTTTGCAACCATCAGTAAACTTGTCTACTACGGAAGCAGAGTACATGGCATTGACAGAAGCAGCAAAGGAGGGAATATGGCTGAAAGGGCTAGTTGGAGATTTGGGTCTGCATAGTGATCAGGCTGTAGTATATTGTGATAATTTTGGTACGATATATATACCCAAGAATCAAGTGCATCATGACAAGACCAAGTACATTGATGTGAGGTATCATTTCCTAAGGACTGAGAAGCGCATTAAGGTGAAGAAGATGGCACCGTTGACAATCCTGCCGATATGTTCACCAAATTAGTTCCTTATAGCAAGTTCCAACACTATTTGGACTTGTTAAATATTTCAAGCTGTTGATGCCCGTTAAGGGCATTCTGGGCTCTTAGGAGCATTCTGGGCTCTTCAGAGCATTTTGAGATAGAGGAAGAGTCTGCGTACATCTGGCATCTTGGGATGCATCTGGTACATCTGTGTTTCTGAAGAAGATTCAAGTCAAGGTGGAGATTTGTTAGGATGATGCCTTGGAGTCTTCTAACTGACGCTTCGAGTGGCTGTTTGGGGGTCCTGCTCTGATTAGGGTTTAGTACTACACATTACTATATCATAATAAGTTTTCTTTGGGCCTATTAATTTAAGACCAATCTGATTAGGGAATTCTAGGGTTTCCCTACTCCCTATATATATTGTATTCTGTACACACTCGAACATAACCCTAATACAATCTGTTCTCCCTCTGCCCGTGGACGTAGCTAACACACCGTTAGTGAACCACGTAAGTCCGTGTGTCGTTTTCTCTATTTTTCTTGTTTCTTTTTTGCATCTATTATAACAATCCTCACTCACTCCATTTTTCTAGTTAGAACAAGAGTTGATAAAATCCTTTTTATAAAACACTTGTAAAACCTTTTGTTAATTTCTTTATAAGAAAACATGATTTGGCAATAAACCAAATATATAATATTAACTTGAAACAAGACCGGTTACTGGCATGAAGTGATGCATATAAATATGCTTTGATGCAGCGGAAAAATAAAAAGACTTGTTTTTTGTGATTTTTTGGGTTTTTGGGATAAAAACGATAACTTGTCTAACCTCTAACTCAGTCTAGGCCACACGGTTAGGGATCACACAAAGGGTCTAATTCTCTCAAACTCACTAAGACAATAAGGGAATTATGGGGTGTAAGCCACAAAGGCAAACAAAGATTTAAGAACTCACAAAGAAAACTTAAACCCGGTTAAGAACTCACAAAGAAAACTTAAACCCGGTTAAGAACTCACAAAGAGAACTTTTGAGAATAACTCTCAATTTCATTAATCAACTCGCCATATGAAATAAATAATTACATGACCCTATTTATAGGGAAAATAAAGTAGCTTGATGAAAAAGAAACTAAATAAAACTAGGAAACTTTCCAAATTCTAGACTAACTAAAATTAGGAAACCTAAATAAGATGACCTTCCTAAAAGATAATATTCCTAAAAGATCAACTTTCCTAAAAACCTCTTAAAACATCTTACCATAACGACTCAAAAATAAACTAGAAAACAAATAATAAGATTCTTAATTAATAAAATAATAATCTTCTTGATGCTTATGCATCATGTAGGATAAACCAAAATTAGATTTGTCAATGGAGTAAAATAATATTTTTAATACTGAAATATTCACTGGTGCACAAGACATGATTGTGTTAGCTTTCTCGCTGGAATTCCAGCTAGCAGGTTTGGAATAGCTTTTCCCAGGACCATTTCCCACCGGAGTTCCAGCTAGCAGGATTAGAAATGTACTAACATGATAGGATTCACACTAGCTAACCAGCTCGCAGGATATACGGTACACGTGACCTAGCAGGATCATGAAACATTACCAGGAATTCCTAATAAAAACTTATTTTTTCCTTTTCAAGAAATCAGGGCCTTAAACCCATTTTATATAACTGATTCAGGAATATATTTTAGAACCACCATTTTATTATATAAAATAATTTATGATCAATAATATGAAGAATCATTTATACTTGCAGTTCTTGTAACCATATCAGGTTTGTATAAAACCATAATCAAGAATAACATGACACAAAATAGAGTTAAAATAAAAGAGCTGCAAGCAACTAAACATAAAAATTACCTTCGAGACATGTACTCCCAAATATATTCGTACAATTCACCAATTAAACTAACATTACTAACTAAATTTCCTAACTAACTTACTAAACTAACAAAACACAAACTCTCTCTATCTTTTTCCTTCTCATTCTCTTGCCTCGGTTCCAATATTCACTTTACCCATCACCTTGGAGCTTTTGGAGAAAAGCACAATTCAGTAGGTTCCTCATAAAGAGTTTGATCTCCTCCTTCTTTCGTAACTAGTAAGGTCAACTTGTAGATTAGTAAGTATAAATAAGAACCTAATCTGGTGGGTAAAACACACAAGGGGTTGGCACTTGGCAACCACATGTTAGCCTTTCACATTTAGTTTATTTTTCTTTTTCTTTTACTCATACATATCTTAATAATTCCGGTACTATACCTAGCAATATAAATGGGTAATCGGGTTTCACTCTTTAGTTGTGTATGTATAAATGCTATACTCTAGAAGGGTCACTCTAAAAATATTCGTAACACTAAGAAACTTATAGAAGGTTAGACAATTGACCTTCTTGGCTTTTGGGTAACTTGTAAACATCTCTAACTGATGTAAAACAAAACCCAATCAATTATAACTGATATCCAAATAACTCATTAACTTGCATACTCCAAAACAATATAGTCACCTTTCAACAATATAACCATTATATCCTTATATCCTCCAAAAGCTTTCTAAATAACCCAAATAGGATAACTACTAACTCCACTTGTTACTGGTAAACTATGGTTTTTATCGCTAATCCCAATTGTTAGTTTTCACAGTAATTCTTAAACGGTAACAAACTTTTAGTTTCTATTCTCATTTACTTTCGTAGATGGTTTCCAATTTGTCCCCCCCCCCCCCCCAAAATCTATTGTTGGTTAGGTTTTAAAACTTGAATGATAAAGTTTTTCAAATTGCCGTAAATAAGTGCTTACTACTGTATTCCCAGAAATATAATGATTGCCTTTTAAACCATGTGATCATCCTTTTGGTTCCAAATTTTAGTTCATCATGAAAAAAAAAAAAAAAAAATTAAGTCATAGTTTACACTTATATTCCAAGTATGTATACTTTCGTCGAAAAAAATTACATACATAGACCATTCATGACGTAGCCCATGCATCACATNTCAAAAGCTGCTTTAAACTGGTCAAAATCAGTTGGAAACCGAAAACCAGCAAACAAGTCCGAGTTGTAGAATGAAAATTTGAACTCCATGTCGTCTTTTAGGCTAGCCTATACAACCTTTAGGCTGCTTAAATTCAAAAATTACTTAATGATCATCACAAGCTTGGTAACATAATCCTAATGCAAGGGATTTGCCAGCTTCACATTATTATTTATAGACTTCATTTGGATATTCCTTATTATGACTTTCGGTGTGGGAGAATACTCAATTTTCATCATATGCAATACGTTTGTCCCTTTTTTTTATATTTCTATGTAATAATGAGACACGTTTTAATGATATATAATTAAAGATACGCTATTATTTTATGCCTTTAATTCTTAAAATGGTAACTCATTTTCAGTTTTTATTCTCACTAGCTTACTTATATTAATTCGTTATGTTATTTTCCCCACAATCTATACATTCGTTAAGTTTTAAAATTTGAAAGATCTTCTTTTAGTACTGTTTTCGTCCTATATAACATGTACATAACTTATACAAAAGTTTTCTAATTCTTTAAGTATTTTGTATTTTTAATTATTATAAATTTATTAATAGATAATATTGTTATTTCGTTTGTTAGGCTACTCCAATCGGTTGGAACAGTTGAACCATCAAACCGATAGGATGACTGGTTCAATGGTCCGGTTTTCGAAACATTGATGCTAGTAATTCAAATAACAAATTTGAATGTAGTTCAATCATCAAATAAAATTAGTAGTGTAGGTGGTATGATTACCTTATTGATAACCTTAAGGTCACGGGTAGACATGGCAAAATTTGACCTGACCCGAAAACCGACCCCAAAAAATGGGTTTTCAACACAATATTACGAACGGAAACCCGAAAATGATCCAACCCAATTAAACCGAATATTTTTGGGTCAAGAACCAACCAAACCCGATCCGACCCGACTGATGCATTGTGTCAAGCCCCTGCTGTATTTTTAAAATTTTATCTTTGCTGGGAACCCCCCTTTAAATATCACTTTTGTCAAAACCCCCCTATAAGTGGTTTCTTTCCAAGTTAGACCCCCTCTCCGGTCATTTTAGGACATATTCGGTTAGTTTATTTTATTAAGGAGATTTACACCCCTCCATGTCCTGTCACATGCCACTTAACTCCCATAACATCTACCCCCATTCCCTTTTTACTTTTTTTACAGTTTCTCTCTCTCTCTCTCTCTCTCTCCAATGTTCTATCGCAAAAAAATAAAACAAAATTCAAAAACCTCCTTCCACTATTTTCATCTCCTTTCCTCCCTCCACTGAAGTAAATTATCTCCCAGCAACCCGTCTTTCTTTTTTATTTTCATCTTCACTAACATCTAAATCCCTATTCCCTCTTTACTCTCTTCAATGTTTCTTAATTTTCTTCAATTAAACTTGCATTTCCTTAGCCTTCAATCTGAATTTCTCATTCCCCACCAACAAGTTTGAGTTCTCTTTTTTCAACCCCTTAACCATCATATCCAGTTTTTCACATTGATTTGCAAAGCTGTTTTCTCACTCAACAACCTCCTCTCTCAATTTTGTCCCAAATTGCAAAATGGAGGAAGGTTTCCCACAGTTGTAGAGGATGTGAACATTATGAGCTTAAACTTGGCATGGTTGTCAACAGAAGATTAAGTCTTCAATTGCCACAATTAGTTATCAATATTGACATCCAATTTATTGATCAACAATAACTATAAGCAATTAATCAAAGGAAGTTTTTCAAAAAAAAGAAAAAAAACTAATTTTAACATCCCAATTAATGCCCAACCGAAGTAATTGAGAGAGAAGGAAAATTAAAATAGATGGAGAAGGTAAAACGAAGAAGAAGAGACAAACATTCCCAACAATGGAGTTCAATTCACAAATAATTGAAACAATGGTCATAATAGAAGGTAAAAGTAAGAAGAAGAAAATATAGACAAATGGGAACTCTGATGTTAAACGGGAGGGAAATGTAATTAAAAAAGGGAAATGTAAAAAATAATAATTAGGAGACATAAGTAGATATATGAGATGCACATGGGGGTATTTTGATCATAAAACACAAAAATTGGCCGGAAAAGACCTAAAATGGCCGGAGTGAGGGTTCAACCAGGACGAAACCTACTTATAAGGGGATTTGGGACAAAAAATATATATAAAGGGGGATTTTTGACAAAATGTGGAACTAAAAGGGGGGTTCCTGACAATTTTTTCTATAAAACACGTACTTTATCTTAATTTTTTGCGGGGAACCCCCTTATATAATACACTATGTGTACAAAACCCCCGTATATAATTTTTTTGTGGGGAAACCCCTTATAAGTTACTTTGGCCATGACCAACCCCCTTGTTCAGTGTTCCGACCAATTTGTGAGATTTTAGGATCGATTTGCCCTTGTAAATTTAACACATGAGTTTTTTTCTTCACCCTTTAGAAAATTTAGCATATGTTTTTCAAAAAAAAAAAAAAAACAATGCTAAGTATGAATCAAATTAGATCAAAAGGGTGAAGAAAAAAACCCATATGCTAAATTCGCAAGAGCAAATCGGTCTTAAAATCCCATAAATTGGCCGTAAAATTGAATAACGAGGGTTGGTCATGGACAAAGTAACTTATGATGGGGTTCCTCACAAAAAAAAAAGTTATAAAAAGAGGTTTTGTACATAAAGTGTATTATATAAAGGGGTTCTCCGCAAAAAATCCTTATTTGTTTGAAGCTCCAAGCCTTCATATCATGTATTTATGATCGCTTTTGTACCTTTATATTTTTATATTTGATAGTTACGTTAAGTATAGATTAGGGTTAAATTCCTGATGTGAAGAAGCAGATGAATAGAGATTCGCTAATTTTTTCAAGCAATTTTTATTATAAATTTATTGGCAAGGAATTAATTAAAATGTTAAATAGTGAGCAACATAGGAAAATGAGAAGCTACACTACAGTCATAAATGAGTTGAGCATTATTAATTTATCCATTAGCAAACTTAAAATTGTCCTTAAAAAATCGAATTTGTTATATAGTGTACAAAAGGTAGTTAGGTACATATATAGCATTTTTCTTAAAAGTAGTTATAAATATACTATTATCAAAGTTGAATTGAAATAAGTTTTCATTCTAGGGTAAAGTTAATGAAAAAGATATTTAGTTTTATGTCATAAAGTTCAGATAAGATTAGCACATAATAATGTTGGTGTAGTTGGTAGAATGTTGGTATTATAGCCTAAAGGTTTGGAGTTCAAATCATAGTAATTTTTTTTAATTGAGAATGGTACATGTGGTGCTGACATGGCAATGTCGTGACACATCAAAAAATATATGGCAGTACATGTGGCAACACCATATTAAATTGATGCTTTTTAAACTGATTACTAGTTTGTACCCCGTGCGATGCACGAATTAGAATTGTGATAAGTTGATTGTTGTAATATCATTATCACATTTTTCTTTTTCTTTCTTTTTTTATGAGTTTATTTGTATAACATTTTTTTTCCTTGAAATTCTATGTGTTTGTTCGCTGTAATGTGAAAATTTGCATCACATAACACATGCGTTAAAAAATGAAAATTCACTCACATTTATAATCTTATCTAATCAGGCGTGAGTGAAACCAAAAAAGCATGCCTATTAGA
>BSSO01003489.1:0-16406 GCA_030267885.1 Mesembryanthemum crystallinum | reverse complement strand
AGAGATTGGAGCTAAATTTAACAAAACCGCACAAGTGATATTTGGCCAGTATAATCCAAGTTCAATGCAATGCTAATCATGATTGCATTACTATTTTCAAAAGTTTTGATCAAAGTTCTGTTGAAATGCTTACTTTCTGTCACCTTTTCCCTCTGTAGAGCTTGGCATTAATTACTTAGCTATGAGCTGGGGAGGAGACAGTTGATTGAATATATCCAGTGAAAAAAAAAGCAAAAGAAAGAAAGTAGTCTGTTTAAAATCGAAGAACAGAGAAGATGAAAGATTTATAATCAAAAACTTAGCAGCTATGATCAGAGAAAGAGATAGGGAATTAGGGATGAGTTTTTAGATGTTGTAAAAAGTGAGGACTGGTAATTTTGTTAGATATCAACTTAAATTGCCTTCCAGACTTCTGTTTTAAAAGCTTAAGCTCATCAGGGTCATGAAACATGCAATACCCCTTCTTGAGCTGCTTGGATCATCAGTCACCCAACTTTGTTGAGTCTTGACTGGAAAATGCGGCATTTTTTTGGATGAATTAGGGGAAGGCCCTTCCAACAATTTGGAGAATGAAAGTTGGGAAGAAGGCTACACGAGGTTGGGGAGAAGAGAAAATTGTGTGTGTGTGTGTTTGGGGGGGCGGTCCACGCGATCTGTAATTGCTTCATTGTGCTTGGTGCATCTACAAACTTCAGAGGAGGACATTATGAGACGTATAATACCCTAGAGAAAATGTCCTTTTAAACCAAATTTCAACAGTTTCAACCTTGATAGGTTTGTTTGACATTTCTCAATCTTTCCTAGAGTTGGCCCCTAGTATTTGCTTTGCTGTATAAAATGTCTCTCTAGGAATACTGCAAGTAGATATATTGTTTCCTTGGTTGGGCAGAAATATGATTGGTACCCCAGTGTCTTTAGTGAGTACCTGCTGATGAACTGATTCAATCTTAGGTTTTGGTGTTATGCAGCCTGGGGGTTCTCTTGTCTGATGGTTTATACACTTTCTGGTTGGCATTATGTAGAAATTATTGTGTTTCCGGGGATGGAATGCAGGGTGCTTGAAAGTGTTGGTGACTTGTTGTATGTACCTGCTGTGATAGTAAAATATATTTCTTGTCTTGGTTGCACTTTACACATAGCTTTACTAGCAAATGCGACTCTGTTGTTGTAGTATACCAGTTACTACCAGTTGTCTGTATCTGCAACATAATTCAAAGAGCAACCTTGGGTCAAAATTGGTGCACTATTTGCTGCTTTGCATTTTGGTGATCGATTGTTATAGGGTGATTTCAGGTTTGGTTTAGGATGGAATAAATCATATATATCTATGTCTTTAAAACAAATTATATCTGTCTAGATTGTTTTTCAACTTATTTGTTGTGAAGTACTAACAAATCAGTCAATGTGGTCTCAGTCACAGGTCTAACAGATCTAGTTTCTCAGTATAAACCTGCTCATATTAGACCTTCCAACCCTGCCTTAAGCAGAACTTTTTGTGAGAGATACTTGGGTAATCTATGGTGCAGTATGTAGCTTGGAATTCTTGTGCTGCAATTTAGTTGGATGATATTTTTCAGGTGATGCAGGAAATGGATGGACTTCAGATGGAGTCAAAAGATGCACCTGCTTCCCTTCCACCCTCACAAGCTCAGCCTGAAGAACGTGGTAAGCTTTTGTTCCTGATACTGATATAGTCTATTTGTTTCTAGTTTAAATATTGAAGAGGCTGTATCCTTTTTCTAGAAACAAAAGCTCGGGTAGATGCCGTGTGGGAACAGATGAGTAAAGGAGTGTCCACCAAGACATTGAACTCCATTGTAAACAGTCGTAGTTCAAGTGAAAATAGAACTCAGCACAAAGATAAAGCTTCCCAAGTATGATGTGTTCGAAATTATTTTTGCTATATTTTCTCGGGAGAAAGGGCTTATATCTTGATTCATGCTCTTCTTTTACAGAATTGGATGACATTCTTGGGGTTGGGATCAAAGAAAACAGTAGCAAATGAGACTTCAGTGGAAGTGAAAAGCACCAGTACACAAAATGAAACCAGTGATGAGGCCAAGAAGCTTGCTGCTGCTGCCATCGCAGCAGCCAAAGATGCTGCTGCGGCTTCCGCTTCGGCTGCATTAGCCAAGGGAAAGGTTGAGGTAATAATTAATCACATTTGTCCATTGCACTTCAACTTTTGTATCACTTCTCATTTGTTTTTACCAATATGACAATTTTAGGTATATTTTATATTTATTTGAATAATATTTCCAGGGAAATTTTCTTTTGATGTGCTTTTCATTTTCTTTCTTTCTTTAGGTGTTAGAAATGATGTTGTTCCTTTTATACTTCCTTTACGTTGACTACATTTTTCCTTTTTCCTTTTTGTTTTTTTTTGTTTGTATTTCCTCGCTTGGGCGTAGAAGTGGAATTGGCGTTGTAGTTTGATTCTTCATGTGGACAGGTCATAAGTTCTAAACGTGTTGTCTTGTTACAGGTCTCTGAGATGCGAGACTTTGCAGGAGAACAAATTGAAGTGAAGAAGCTAGTTGACCCCAACGAAAAGGCCAAAGTCTCAGCAGGGCAATCCTCTGCTGTGGATGCTGTTCTTGATCATATTAGAAAGAAACCAAAGCTCAGCCTTCTCGACAAAACTAAAAAGGACTGGGGAGAATTCAAAGAAGAACACAGGGGCTTGGAGGAGGAAATGGATGCCTACAAAAAGAGTTCAAATCAATATCTAGACCGAGTCTCATTCCTGCAAAGGGCAGATTATCGGGAATTTGAGCGTGAGAGAGATGCGCGGCTCGCAATACAGGCAAAGAGGCGGCCGGATATGCGTGAGGATCCCTGATCCACTGGCTTATACATGTCAATCGGCATATTGCCCCATCGTTCATCCTCTTCATGCTTTCGTGGAAAGCAAAGGGAACAAAGATGGATTATCCTAAAGGATGAGTTTGTCTGATCCTCAATGTGAATTTTGCAGGACTTTTTAGTTGCTATTGAGAGTGCGAAAGTAGGGTACCCTTCTCTTACCTGTCATCGCTGAAATCATAACTCGAAAGGTCTGAGGAGACGTCTGTAATTTTTTATAGCAGCAGTTGTATCCCAGATTTTCACTTTCGAGTCCTCCATAATTCGAATCATTATGAGAAATGGGTAATTGTGAGTCGCTTTTGTATACATCGATTCGAGCAAAGTCATGTAGCCATGCAGTTGCAAGAGTAGACATATAGGATGTGGCTCAAAGTTTTGTGAAGAGGAAAGAGATGCAACTTATCTGTGACAGCAGTGGGTTGTGACTGGTTTTATTCATTATGCTTTTTTAAGCTTTGCCTCATTTCATAAACTAACTGAATGTCAAATCTTTCTTTTGTTTTGATTGATTTGGCATGTTTTCTTGTCAATTTAATTCTCTATTACTGTAGTTTTGAATTGCATGAACTTCAAAATAAGATATTTTTATGAATGCTATTGATTTGAAAAATGGTTAAATTGGCCAGAACTAACTATCAAATTACACATCCCTCTGAAGATTATATTGCTCAAGTCAAGCGCATTAGAACAATTATGCTCCTCTACTGAGGAGGGTGTGCTAGCTTGTTTTCTACATAGCAAAACTCATCGAATTGGTATGCATATTTGCCCTAATTTAAAATTAGGGCTTTGTTTATTTCAAATGAAATACATTCAATTGAATTTAATATGTTGGAATTGACCTAACTTGAATGGTAGTAATAACTGAGAAAAAATATACTCTAGTAAATTGTAAAAGTTAACTAAACTAGACTAAACGAATGCAAATTCTTAACAACGTAATGAAAGGGGCTAATTTGCTTAATGAAAATCATAAAAGAAAATGCCATGATGTCATATACCTTTTATTTGCTCGAGCTCTGTTGACTACTTGTTTTTTAATCACTTTGGTAGAAATCATTGTGTTTGGTTTCACTAAACTCAAAAATTCATAATACTCAATTTGATTGTAACTCAATCAAACCTAATACTCCTCCGTTCATTAATGAAGGTTACGCTTGACTTTTTGAACCGTTTTTGACTCAAGGCTACACTTCATTTTTTGGACAATAAAATTCCCAAATTTGACAAAAATATCCACTTGCATACCCTTCATATATAAAGTGTCACAATTATTTTTTTTTAATGGTATTTGGGTAACTTTATCTCCCCCCAAAGTGGGGAGATGAATAGTGTCGCGTAAACTTTATTAGTGAACGGAGGGAGTAAATAATTTACCCAAAAAAATTATAATTGTAACAATGTATAATTTTATTTAATTTTTTGTGTAAAGGAGGGCAAATCCTAGTTTTATTCTTCCCTAATAGTCAAGCGGGGCTTAGGTATGCCTATAAGATTGTCATACAAGATGTGAAAGATTCTCAGGGGAGGGGCATGAAAAAACATTACAACGATCAACATAATTTAAACTAAAGTTAGTAAGCCAATCTGCAGCACTGTTGGCCTCTTTAATTCTAGCGATGGTAAATTAAAAGTTTTCAACGATCCACCTTGTAAAATTATGGAGTACACTACAAATTTATGACTCATAATTGTATCGGAAAATATAATGAGATCTCTACAATATTTGAATTTTAAAATGAGGCTAAAAATGAAATTTCCCTCTCTAATTACTCTATTTTCCTTAAACGATTGACACAACTCACGGAGGCCAAATTGTGTAACGGAAATCTTGCCTTCCTCTTTTCATTTCATATCCAACGGCTCTTCGCTCCATCTCTCTCTCTCTCTCACTCAAACCACAACTTAGCACCTTCATCACAACAAAAGATTAGGGTTTCATCGCTCAAAACCCTTGATTTCCCAAAACTTCCATTTTCTTGAGTTTACTATCACGTAATTTCTTTGATTACCCGCCATAATTTCTCTCTTTCTTGGAATTATTTCTATTTTGGGCAAATGTTTGATCGTCGAGAATCGTAATCTAAATTGTTTACTTGCTACTAACATGTCACGTTGTGATTGATTTTACCTTACGATTCTGTCTTCATCTTTCAGCAGTATACAAATGGATATTCGACGAAGCAACGTGCTTCTTAGAATGGAGACCACTTGCGAGTCTCTTCTCTATGAATTGCAGGTTCTAAATCTTTTATTATTATTATCATCATTTTTTTTCCTCAAATAAAAATTATTATTAGTTTTTTTTGGGTTGGGGTAAATTTCTTGTAATGATGGTCTAAAGTTGTCTTCTTTGATGATTAGGGGTGTCAACTAGTTGGATTATTGTAACAGTGTTGTATATGATTCAGTTTTGATCTTTTATTTTCGAAAACATCCTGCACCCAGAAGAAAATTTGAGTGTTAATAATGTTGTGTTTTAATAATGTTTATTGCATAATTTTGCAATTTCATTATTCTGTGTTGAATTGCTCGAAATTAGTATGATGATCAGACTTCAATACCACATTATTTGCCTTAGGTGATACTGATACTATAGTTGTACTAAAAATTCTAAGTCTATAATCAGATTATTTCAAGAGATAACTATAGTTGTGTCTGGTAATGGGCTGTGGAGTGGTTTGGTAATTTACAATAGCAGCTACAAATATTGAAACTGTCATTATGAACACATTTTGAGGTTTTGTGATGTTGCTACAAGTAAATTTATCGGTTGATCCTTGTTTAATTATTTTTTTGTTGTATTTCTTCAATATTAGGAAATATGGGATGAAGTGGGAGAACCTGAGAGTGAAAGAGACAGTATGCTTGTTGAAATTGAGCAAGAGTGTCTGGAGGCATATAGGAAAAAGGTTGATCAAGCATTTAAGTACAGGGCTCAATTACGTCAGGCAATTGCTGATGCTGAAGCCGAGCTTGCCACTATCTTCTCTGCAATGGGTGAAAGACCCGCAAATATAAGGCAGGTTAGAGCCTGTCGAAATGAATGACTCCAAGTTAACTCTTTTATTTCCTTATCTATTTTAAATTGAGTAGATTATAACTTTGGGTTGTTCTTGTTATCTTCAGCCTGATCAGAAAGCTCTTAGCTTGAAGGAAGAATTGAATATGATCACACCTTTTTTGGAAGAGATGAGGAAGAAAAAATGTCAAAGAAAGAAGCAATTTGTTGAAGTTTTGGACCAAATTTGTGATATCTCAAAAGAGATACATAGGTCTGCTGCAGATTGTCTTTACGACTTGACTGTGGATGAGAAAGATTTGTCTTTGAGAAGATTAGAAGAGCTACATACCCAACTTCAGGCACTCCAAAAAGAGAAGGTGTACAACTACTCTCATGCTTTCTTTCCATGCTTACTACAAACTTGATTTTGGGAATAGGCTGAACTTTAATAAGTTGCTTTGCTTACCTATTTGTCCGACCAACGAGTCATCAAGGAAATATTTTCAATGAGCTAGTAAACTTAAACTGCATCTATGGAAATTAAAAGCCAGAATGAAAGAATGCAATAAGAAAGCTAGAGATTGTGACAGCTCCTCGTAAATACATTTGTGTTGTCAAATTTGCTTTTCAAGTTTCTCTGATCTGTTGTGGGAGCAGTTGTGATGATTTTCTTATTAACGATCTAATTGCTACTTTACTTTTTGTCCGGACAGAGTGATCGCCTGAAGCAGGTGCTGGACAATTTGAATGAACTCAATTGCCTCTGTGTGGTGCTTGGCATGGAATTCAAGGACAAGATTCGCGATGTACATCCCACTCTAGATGATTCCAAGGATACCAAAAACATTAGTGACGAGACAATTGGAAGACTGTCTATTGCCATACAAAATTTGAAGGAAGTCAAGATACAGAGGCTTCAAAGGGTTAGCATTTGATGCAAATTTTAGTTGTTCTATTTTTATGCTTTAAACCAACTTTTATGTCCTAACACTAATGCCAGCTTCAAGATCTTGCAAGCACATTGCTGGAGCTGTGGAACTTGATGGATACTCCGTCTGATGAGCAGCGTATGTTTCATGATGTAACTTCCAAGATAGCTGCTTCAGAAGATGAAGTCACTGAGCCAAACTGTCTCTCGATGGACTTCATCAGCTATGTATGTAAATATATATTAGCAATGTTAATAAAGTTTAGAGCTTTATTGAGATTCATAAGATTGAATTTGTTGAAATAAGGAGTAATGTAGTGCTTTTGTGCAGGTTGAGGCTGAAGTTTTGAGGTTAGAAAAGTTGAAGTCGAGCAAAATGAAAGACCTCATACTGAAAAAGAGGTCTGAATTAGAGGAGATATGCCGGCAGTCACATATGGTCTTAGAAGCACAGAGTGTGAAGCAATTCTCAGTTGAAGCTATAGATTCTGGTAATAATTGGAAACTAGAATGAATTAGAGAGGATTTTTTTGAGTCATAAAACAGTTTCAGCTGTTTTATTTAGTTACGTATAAGAATAAGAAAAACTAAAACTCTTCGATCAACTAATAAAAAAGAAAGAAAATCAGATGAAGTACAAACCCTATGTGCTCTTTAATTTTACTTTGCAAAATGCTACTTGAGGAGGGAAAAGATCAATAATGGAAAATCAACTTTATAATCTCAAGGTTCATGCATGCTTTGTGTGAAATGTACCTGCTGATTCTTATAAGATAGGATTATGAGGCAACAAATTAAACTAGCTCAGCTGTTGTATTCATTTGATTCCAGTTGTATGCAACTGCAATGACAAGCTGTTTTGTCCTCTCTCTATATTTATCCTTGTCTTCTGCAGGGGCCATTGACCCTTCATATGTTCTAGAACAAATCGAGCTACAAATTTCAGAGGCCAAAGAAGAAGCTTTTAGCAGGAAGGAAATTCTTGAAAGAGTTGAGAAATGGAAGGCTGCATGTGAAGAGGAATGCTGGTTAGAAGAATACAACAGGGTGAGGAGAACACTGGTTACGCATCTAATTCCTTTATTAGTTTAGCATTTTATTGAATCATATTGTTGGCTTCTCTAACTAATGCTTCCGTTTTCAGGATGAATGTCGTTATAATAGTGGAAGAGGCGTCCATCTTAATTTAAAGCGTGCAGAAAAGGCCCGTGCTTTGGTCAACAAGCTTCCAGGTATTCAATCTGCTTTGACTCTATTTTACTCTGAAAACACATGGAAGTTTAGTTTTAGTATTTGCTTGAACTTTGGGTTCGTATTTGTGATCGAAGTTGAATTGATGTTCTTGAACATGACAAACTTGGAATTACTCTGTTTTTCCAAATTTCTTTTGTCATTTGCCGTTTCCAGCATGATTGAGATCCTTTGAACGCCTCAAAGTCGCTAAGCTCAATATCCATGTTTTTAATGGAATAAAATTGGCTGCATGGCTTACATGCTGAAAGCATAACAGACAGAATTAAAGGTCAGGAATTCTTGTAATTAAAAGATCACAAGTTTAGACAGCGGTTAAGGTCCTAAGAATCTGGTTAAAGCAACTCTTGAGGATTTGCTGACTTTTCTGACTAGCATCAAACCGATGCTTATGTACCTGTGTTAGTAATATCTTTGCTTTGGCTTATGCTTGAGCAGCAATGGTGGAGACATTGACTTCCAAAACCAGGATATGGGAGAAAGAACGAGGATCAAAGTTCTTATATGATGGGGTAAGCATTATTCTTTAGTTCTACAAAAGTATGTGTTGCTAAGCGCATTATAGGTTCCCTTCTCGTAGGAAGATCCACATTATTTGTAAGTTTGATTTGGATTCATATTCTTGTTACATTTGACAGTTGTACTAATCCATATTCGCTGTCGACCTCATTCAGGTTCATCTCCTTTCTATGCTTGAAGATTACAGCATCTTAAGGCAAGAGAAGGAGAAAGAGCGTCAAAGGCAGAAAGTATGTCGCTGCACATATCTTTTCATTTTCTTCATCAGGTTTAGTTTCACTAACCTGTCATGAACTAACTGTATTGTAGGATCAAAGGAAACTTCAGGGACGGCTTCTGGCAGAGCAGGAGACACTATTTGGGTCAAAACCGAGCCCAACAAAGAACAGTAAAAAGACTCCTAGATATTCCATTGGTGGTGCAGCAGCTGTAACTAATAAGAGATGTTCTCTCGGTGGCTCCCAACTCCAAAAGCGAAACTTCAAATCCGAAAGACCTGCTCTGCATTCACATCCAATCAATAGATTAGGCCAAATCCACCAAAATGGAGGTCTTTCACTTCCCTACTTTATTTTTCCTTGCAAAAAGTTGTGTCTTATTGGTAAGAAGAGTTACCCTCATATTGAAGAGAAGTAACTGGTGTTTGGTTACTCTTGTTGTTAAGAAATTAAGAATCACAAACTTTCTGAAGAAAAATCAGCTCTTTTCTTAAGGAAAGTTGCCTAGTGAGGTGTATACTACACACTGGGTATATGCAAAGCTTACTTTTTTTTTTCCCCTCTGTTGTGCGCGAGACTATTCTCTACTCAAAGAAGTATTAATCTTATACTCATTTCGATGCAGGTAAGAGGAACAATGCCACTACTACAGGTCATGTACCAAAGAAACAGGCTAAACCCACAAATCCAAGAGATCTTGGATCACCAAAGAGTCGTAAGCCTTGCTCTCCTCTTCCTGGCACATTTTCCACTTCTGTTAACCCGAAGAACACACCAGAAAAGCAGGACGTGCTAACTCCTGAAGCACTTTCAGCTAGTAAGACACCCAAAAGTACACCAAGTAAGTTGAAGTCTGACGAGGTATGTGAGCATGGTGGTTCCACCACCCCAAAGAAGCTAGCAAGTCCTGTGCCAATCACCCCGTCGATATTGTCCACAAGGTCAGCTAGTCCTTACACTACTCCAGCATCTGTTAAAGAAGGTCAAGTAGTAGTAAATGCTGGGAATTTTGATTATTCCTTTGAGGAGAGAAGGGCTGGTTTTGTCCCTGCAGAGAGGACTGTTAACTCTGCTTTGCAATTTTAAGATGTTCAACAACTTGTTAGTTGAACAACATCAAGAGAATTTTATAGTAGGAACGTAGTTGTGTGCAGGATTTTCATCTTCTGTGGGCGCGTACATTTCTAACTGAAAATGTTGAATTGAAATGAATCGAATTGAACGAATGTGAGAGAAAAAGTAACTTCGAATACGGGTTACCTTAACTGTGCAAAAATCCGAATTTTTGGGGAGCGACAAAGTGTTGGGAAGGTTTTTCTTTGAACGGGTAAGGATTGCTCCGAAAGGAGCGGTCAACTAACCATTAGTTAGTGAGCCAGCCAAGGGCTCATGGGAGGCGAGGAAGTTAAGTCCAACTGCCACAAATTCCACAATCATAGAAATTTGTGGGGATAACAAAATTTGAGCCTAGGTCTTCCTATGGGGAAATTAGGCGGATATTACCAAAGCAAATGCTCTTTGGTAATATTGTTAGGGATAGATTCATTTATATTTGCAGATGGAGTTGCAATCCATGGATCCCTTAAACCCTTCCGAGTATACAACATACTACATCCGTTCCTATTTTATCTTATTTTTGACTTTTTTAAGGTCAAATATTGTAAACTTTGACCATTAAATTATGAAAAGTTATAAAGTTTTACAAAGTAAAAATAATATTTTTAAATTCATTTTAACTAGCACTTCCAAAATATTAAAATTTTATAATTTTTATAGTTATAGAATTGTAATTATATATAGTCAAAGTGTCGTCTCGTAGACCGTGAACAAGTCAAAGACAAGATAAAATAGGAACGGATGTAGTAGGTCGAATTAAGTTTGACATTACAAATAATAATGAAAAACGACAATTCATCGATTGAATTAAGTAACAAGAACTCAAAACAAGATTAAATTAAGCACTAAATTAATAGGATAAAACTACTCCCTCCGTTTTTTTTTAATGTCGTTTTAGATTTTCGTGTTCAAATTTGACTATTAAATTGTGAAAAATTTACTATGATTTAAAAAAAAAATATTGGTTGGATTCGTATCGAAGAGTATTTTCATAATATGTACTTTTTATAATTTTTGGATATATATGTTTAGAGATATTAAAGGTCAAAGTTCGACCTCGAAAAGCAAAAACGACAAATATAAAAAAAACAGAGAGAGTAGTAGAAAAAGACATCACTTGAGGCAAGTCATCAAATAGTCAAAACCTTATAGTGACATATATAGGAGTACTTTATTATATTATGCTGTTTATGAAGATACAAAAACATCATCCAAACTGTAATTACTAATTGCTCCCCATTTCACTAATTTCTTATATGGGAGCTGAGATAACATGATTAATCAATAGATGATATCAAACGTTTTTTGGTTTACCACAGCAACGGCAAATTTTAGGAGCTTTGGGGTCTTGACCAGAGGGCCCACAGAAGGACTTTCCTGGAAATCCTTTCTCTGAGCATTTTGACGCACACTCTGTTTGTGTCAAACATTGTGATACAACTTTACATTCCTCGCCTACCAAATCCAACAAAACCAAGGGTTATTATTCAAACAAAAATAGACTGCGTAATACTCTTGTAAAACTGTCTAACCGTTAAAAGATTCAATTTAATAGCTACTCCCTCCATCCCTAATTAAAAGTGTCGCTTAGTAATCCACAATTACGAAGCGACACTTTTAATTAGAAATGGAGAGAGTACTTTTTTTTCAAAATAGGGTTACTTTTAGCAAATTAAAAGTGACTTTTACAAGTTAGTTTAATTTTATTAAAATACGCTAAGGTGTAAAAAGTCACCACTAAGTCATTAAAACTAACCCATAAGTTGTAAAAAGTCACCATTGAAGTGAGTTTTTTAATAATTAGACAATTGTACTCAGGAATTTGCGATAATTTGTTGATCAACAAATACTCAAATAAAAATAACAGCAATCTAACATATATTGATCAGTAGAAAATAATAATAAATGTGTAGAGTAATTGAATGGCATATAGTATTATGTGAATTATTAAATATATCCTAATAGATCTATAAGTAGATAAATTGTCCAAAAAGGATATGCAATGGTTGAGATTAGTAGTTTACTGCATAAAATGATGTAAACCACTAATCAACTACTAACAGCTACTTCAAAAGCTACTCTAAGTAGCATTTTCAAAACTCTACCTCAACCACTAAGGTCAAGCAATGGATAAACCTTTTTCAATCGATTTTGTAGGTTTATCTTTATCCCTCTTTACTTTGTCTCTTGTTACATAAATAAAATATACAAAAGCAAATATGAATGTACTACACATATTATAATTTATACACATATTTTAACCCACGGACACACACATGTAATTGCTAAAGAGGGCGACGAGAAGGAAAAAGAAAAGTGAAAGTAAATTTGTATGTACCATTGCAATGAGCAAAGAGGACGAGGCAAACAAGAAACACGTAGAAGAAATGGAGCTTTGAAGATGCCATAATGTTGATTAAGTAATTTTTTTTTATCTCTTGTAGCTTTTTGTGAATTAAAGTGACTCGAAAGTATGATTTATATACTAAGAGGGTGGAACTCTTGTAGCTTTTTGTGAAATGAAGTGCCTCGAAAGTATGATTTATATATATATACTAAAGGGGTGGACCATTTGTGAAAATAATCTGAACACTTGTTGATATGTTGCCCTTTTTCAAATGAAATGAATCAAATGATAGGGAAATGTTTTGGCAAACATAATTGTTAAGGTACATTGTATCATTATAATCATTGTGTATATTACTATGTTTTCGAGGAAGAAGTTAATGAGAGAGACTAAATTTGATTGGTGATTTACATTTCATACAATGTATACAACATCCTGAGGAATATGTATAGTTCTTCCTAGAAAAGACTATACAAAATGATAGTATGATACAATGTATTTTTATCTTGACAATAATTTCATATAAGAATCCCTTATGATTGAAAGGGACATTGTTATGAATACGAACATAATTATTTTTCATCCTAAATGTAATATGTAGGCCTGATAAAAGCTGACCCGACCCAAAAAAAGCGAGTTAGGGTTGAGATTTTCTACCTGAAAACTTAAACGGGCCGACCTGATTACCTCGATTAATTAAATACGTTAGGTTAAGGTTGAGATTTCCAACCCAAAAATAACCTGCATAACCCGAAATATATAGCAGGTCGGTTTCAAGTCAGATTCACCATTTAACCAAACTTGAAATAACACATGAAAGTAGGGAAAAAAAAGAGAAAAAAAAAAGGAAATTAGAACTAAAAGGTATGAAATTAGGATAAAAAAGAAATAAAGAAAAAGGCAAATAGCGCCAAACTATATAAAACTCATTGTAATCAAAAACCCTAAAAAAAACTCTTGGACGCTTCTCCGTCAGTTTTTTTTTCTCACCTTAATGGCAGGTTTATTATTATTTTTTTTAAAACGGTTGAAGCAGGTCAATTAAGGTTGACCCGATTTGTTACAAATCGGGTTAGGGTTGGCACTATCAACCCGAAAAAAATAAACAGGTCAGGTTAGGATTGGGAGGTCGCCAACTCGAAAAACGTTGACCTGTTCAACATGAACCTGACCCAACCCAATGCTTATGCACTGCTGTATTAGTAATATCTTTGCTTTGGCTTATGCTGGAGCAGCAATGGTGGAGACATTGGGGGTGTTTGGCAAATGGCTTTTGGGTTGACTTTTGGCAATTTTGGCTTGTTTGACCAGTCCATCGGCTAAATAAGGTGTTTGGTAAATGACTGGTTTGGTTGGCTTTTAGGATCCCACAAGCCAACTTTTGAAAAACCACTATGAGTAACTTTTGAGGTTGGCTTGTAGCTTATGAGTTTAATTTCAACATTTTTACAAGGTACTAGCTAATTTTACCAAACACCTTTTACAAATATCCATTGTCACTAGCCGGTCAAAGCAGCCAATGCAAACAGCCAACATCTACCAGTTATCAGCCAACAGCCAATATCACCAGCCATTTGCCAAATAGGGCCATTGACTTCGAAAACCAAGACATGGAAGAAAGAACGAGGATCAAAGTTCCTATACGATGGGGTAAGCATTATGCTTTAGTTCTACAAAAGTATGTGCTGCTAAGCTCATTTCATCAAATCATATAGGTTCCCTTCTCTTAGGAAGATCCAAATTATTTGTTAAAGTTTGATTTGGATTCATATTCTTTTTTTTTTTTTTTTTGATAAATGGATAATTTCATTGGAAATAATTAGGAGCTTTACAATAATAGGTATGACCATACAAAAGTCCAAGGCTCCAAAAAACTAACCCCTCTAAAAGCATCATTTATAGAATAACTCCCACCTTCTAGGAAGGGTTGAGCGACGCTACACAATCATGTGTTATGACGGAAAGCCAAAACACCTATGAATTCTCTAGCTCCAATCGATAAGACCACACAACAATACAAACTAAACTCACATCCAAGTTATAAACTCACGCCTTCTCTTAAATGCCACTCCTAGTTAAGCCATCTGCAACACCATTTGATTCCCTTCCTTTATGTACGATGGATATGTGAGGCAATGTCATCCTAAACATTCTTATCCGGTTAAGGGGAAAAGCAACCCTCCACGATCCCCCGCTATCTGCATTACACCATTTGATAGCATTAGTGGAATCGTATTGAATGATTAATAATTGTAAGTGCATAAGCCATTCTTTTATTTGTGAGTGAAGTTACAATGGCTTTGTAAATGGCAATAACCTCAGCTTCATTAATCTCATACTTTCCTATGGGCAGTGAGAATATACACCTAAATTTCTCCTCCCAGTCTCGAAGCACCCCACCAATGGCCGCCATCTTCATTTCATCCACACAAGAAGCATCAAAGTTCCACTTGAGAGTGCCCAATGGGAAGTGCAATCCAAGCTTTATCATCTAAGACACATGGACCTCTACTCTAGTACTTGCTTTGATTTGCCTCGGTTCCCATTATTGTAGACATTCAGGCCATCGAGCGACTTCAGCTGGCGAGTAAGGAAATCATCATTCCAACCCTTAATCCACCAACCTATCTATATAAGAGTAAGGTTTTGGGACTCTCTCACATCTTTGGTGACCCCTTGAAAAATTCTGGAATAACGCTGTCGCCAAATAGTCCATAGTATCACATAGAAATCCATCATCTAGATCTTCTTGCTAGTCTTGCCTGTTGCTATGTGATGCAGGGCGACACCATTTCAATTTCCACGTATCCATCCACCAATTCCATAGACTAGATGCACAAGGACACTCCAAAAATAGGTGCTTTGTGTTTGCTGTCACTGCCACAAAAGACGCAACTTAAGTCATCAGTTTGCAAGATGCCGAACCTGTGCAATTTGGATTCATATTCTTGTTATATTTATCGGTTGTACTGATCGGTGTCGACCTCATTCAGGTTCAGCTCCTTTCCATTCTTGAAGATTGCAGCATCTTAAGGCAAGAGAAGGAGAAGAGCGTCAAAGGCAGAAAGTATGTCGCTGCACATACATATCCTTTCATTTTCTTCAGGTGATCACCAGGTTTAGTTTCACTAACCTGTCAGGAACTCGCAATATTGTAGGATCAAAAGGAAACTTCAGGGACGGCTTCCGGCTTCTTGCTGTTAAGAATCACAATTTTTTTCAAGAAAATCAGCACTTTTTCTTAAGGAAAGTCACCTGTATAATAATGTACACTGGGTAAGTTCGAAAGGTTTAAATGAGTATAAGATCAGTACTTGTGTTGATTTTCTTCAATAATGTACACTGGGTAAGTTCAAATGAGTTTAGATCAGTACTTATGTGAGTAGATAGAGCTGGTTTTGTCCTTGCAGAGAGGACTGTAAACTCTGCTTTGCAATTTTAAGATGTTCAACAACTTGTTAGTTTAACAACATCAAGTGATCGATTTTACACCTTTCTCTAATACTAGAAGGTTACATTGTCGAGAATTTGATAACAGGAACCTAGCTAGTTGTGTGCAGAATTTTTCATCTTTTTTGGAGTGTGTTCATTTCAACTGAAACGTGTTGAACTGAATAAAACTGAATCATATGTGGAGATAAAGTAAGTTCGAAAATGTGTTGTGTCCTGAATTGAAACAATATGCGAAATGGTAAGTTAAACAGACATCCTAATTGTGCAAAAAGTCTGATTTTTTTGGGAGATAGACAACGTAACATTGTTAGGGAGATAGATATCATGCTAGATGTTTTTTATATTTGCAATTCCCCCTAAACCCTTTCGAGCATGCGACATAGGTCAAATTAAGTTTGAAATTACGAATAATAAATGAAAATGAACAATTCATCAATTGTATTAAGTAAAAAGAACACAAAAGTAAAAAGTGACATCACTTTTGAGGCAAATCATCAAATAGTTAAAACCTTATAGTACTTGTTATATTATGCTGTTTATGAAGATACATAAACATCATCTAAACTGTAATTATCCCATTAAAAAAAAAAAAAAAAAAGAGAGAAAAAACTACCCTTTACTATCAAAAGTACTAGTAGTCTAGTACTATCCCATTTCACTAATTTCTTATATGGGGGCTAAGATAGTATAATAATAAGGATT
>BSSO01003488.1:0-16409 GCA_030267885.1 Mesembryanthemum crystallinum | reverse complement strand
TCTTAACTAATGACCAAAGAGAATTAAAGTTTCCAGTAACACTCAAATAAGAGAATAATCTCAAGTTTAATTCATTCAAGTCTATGTATTATTGATCAATGAAGGGGCCTTTATATAGGCAATTACTTAGCTTGGAATATAAAAACTTATAATTCTAATCTAACTAGGAAATTGAAACTAATTCCCAAACTTGGATAACAATTCACAAGTTTAAGAAAACTTCCTAAAACAAAAATAACAAACTTCCTAAAAATCAGCCTAAAATGATAAGAAACTAATCCCATTAATTTAGGAAAAGATAAACTTTCCTAAATTGGCTCAACAAACTTTCCAAATTCGCAGAGCTGACTTTGAGCTCAATTTCGACCATGCTACACTTTGAATCTCGCCGAGTGTTCAACATGAAAGTTGTAGATCTCGATTTTATATTTGTGTATCCTTTTGAAACACTCAATTTTGACTTCAGACGAAGAAGTTATGGTCAGAATACGAAACTGAGTCTGAATTGTGGCGAACCAGTTTTCAGCGTGCGGACTTTGCTTGGGCCTCAATCTTTCTCTTCTTCAGACTTTCCTAAACTAAGTAAATTAAACTAAGGCTTTATAATTAGCCTACATTACTGATCCTAAATAGCAATAATTAAAATAAAATAAAATTACATAAAATTATCATAAAGAAGAAGCTTTATCCCCGATCTTCCATGCATATCCCAATTAATGTCTGTTGGGGGTAACAATTTAATAGAAACCCATATAATATTGAACTTGGGCCTTGAGATATTTGAGTGGGTGTGATTATGCAGGTTGGGCCCACTTGTTCCTGCATCGCCATCACTATGAGATAAAGCGGGGACATTTATATATTCCATTGTGTTAGAGATGAAGATAGAGACGATCTTATGCAAAGAAGCAAAGCATGTTTTGATGGTGCCCTCATGATCTTTAAGAAATGGGAGCTTAATTCCATCCCAAGAACAATCAGATTCTCTCACACTTAGGTACGGGTTCGAGCTTGCGGCCTTCCTTGGGAGTATCTTCACTTGCATGTTGTTACAATCATTGGTGATATGTTTAGAGGGCCTTTCCCTGTGGACGATGATTTCTCATTGGTGCTGAGGATAGATGCTTTGAGAATTTGAGCATTGGTCGATACAGATCCTCCTTTTCTTCTGGGGTTTTTCATGAAGCTTGACATATGAGTCCATGGTATGGATTCAGTTCCGATAGGAAGAAATCTTCAAATATTGTGTCTAGTGTGGGGGGTTAGGTCATAAAGCGAGCAAATGTGCAGCTACAAGATATTAATTTGAGTCCTCAATTAGTCAGATGCTGATGACGCTTTTGGAGAAGGGATTTCATTTATCGGATACTAGAGATGATTATTCCATGTTCTTGTTGGATCTAAGGGCGGTTCCTTCCACCACCAGATTCACAACTACTAGAGTGCAATGTGGCCCAGTTCCTCCACCTTGTCCTAATTCACGAGATTTGTGAACTTCAACTTGGGAACTACTGCGGGAGGGCTAAGGATTTTGCTTGGACATGTCATTATACCATCTGAAAACATTCCTTTTCTGGGGCCAATTCTGAATGTGGCTGGTAGCAATTCATCCCATGGCACAAGAAGATGGAGTTGGCATGGTGCAAGAAGCTAGGCAACAAGTACCACTCCAACAACAAGCAAATCAGGTTCCAGTTCCGATCTCAAATGGTGGGATAGAGACCTTGAATGGTGAGTCTAACCCTTTAAATGTATCTTTCTCTCTCACATCAGTTTATGCTCCTTTCCTTATATGTTGATGCCCAACTTCCTTTGGATTTAAATAGTACTACTGTCACCATCCCCAATATGTCACTTCCACCAAACACAACTACTCCTTTACCACCATTTAATACTAGTGCTCAAAGCCAAAGTTTGCCTTTTCAAGCATATCCAGTAGGGGGTGGGGGGCCCTTTTAGTAATCCTTCGATCTCTGCTTCCACTTTGAATCCCCGCAATACTTCTCTACCTTATTTTTAAACCAAGAATGAAAACATCCACCCACCAACACCAGTGGGGGTATCCCATCCCTGCTTTCATGATTGAACCTTATGCTTTACACCACCAATTTCATCCTTCCCAATCCACATGGCGGTGAGGTGGGAGGCCTCATCAATTCCAGGTCCGATGGCATTGCATTTTTCTATCCAATCCATGCACCACAATCATTTGCAAGAGTCGAATATTTTAGCTCATGTTCGAGACCTTGATTTGGGATTTAACCAAGTGTTTTACTATGAGGGTCCGAGTGTAAATATGGGAAATCTTGATCCACAACCGATGGATTTCTCAATGGATGATGCTGATGAGGATTCTGAATTTGAAATTGGCAACATCCTGGAGTATCCAACCAGGATATTTGAATAATCAAGAAGAGGTGATTGCTAGTGCTAAGGCACAACTCCCAAACAATTTTCACACCTAAAAAGACCAGGATTTCATCAATCGAGGCGAGGAGTCCCGACCTAGACCACCCGAACCTCTACCAATTTTGGAGACGTTTGAGTGTCATACACCAGAAGACACTAATGAGGAAATCCCCTCGCCAAAATCATTCACGTCCGACGGTGCGCTTCTCTTCAGTCCATCTATGATTAGAGATCGCCATGGTCACTTCGTGCGTTTTGCAAGATTGAAAGAGAAAAAGGGGTAAGTATACCTTTCGTACTGTGCCTGTGAATCTAAAGGGAAATCTCATATTCGGGTCTGGGTACAGCTCAATGGGGTGTGAGGATGGTGAAATCTGTTCAAAGAGAAGGAAAAGTAAGAGAAAAGGAAATGTAGTGGCTGAATGTGGTGATGACGTCAAGAACCCCGCAGACCTTGCTCTGTTGATAAGGCATCTTGAGCTAGGTTTTCCTTGGGCTATGTGGGCAACAAGAGCTTTGAGGTGGGCGAAAGCTCAATCAGTTCCAAAATTAATGCAAGTGAACCTGCAACTTATCTTGTTGAGGTGTTATATAAACCCACAATAGTTAGTAGTCCATTGGGTCGGTTTTATTGGGCCAAACACATAAGCCCACTATTTACCCATTTGAAAGATCTACTTTTCACTATCCTAATCGACAGGAATAAATACCCCACTCTTTCACAAGAGGGGGGAATTTTTTCACACACTTTCACTCCTGCACTTTTTCTCTCTAGAAATTCTCCTATTTCCCAACTTGACTTGATCGACAGAGGGGCTTTCACCGGCAGGCCACGGGACTAGTTCACTTCACTGTTTTGCAGGGGAATTTCCGGACTACAATTGCTCCGATCGCTACTTTCAGACTCGTATCGTCGATCACGTGCTGCTCACGTTCCCTCTAATTCGAACCTCACAACATTTGACGCCGTCTGTGGGGAACGTGACGAGCATATGGTCAGTATTCGTAGCGGTAAGGGTCTAAATATGACAACTGTAAGCGTTAATACTCGTATTGGTAAAGGTAGAAAGAAAAGAGTCAACACCATGGAGGGCCCTGTTGAGATATTCCTCATAATATGGAGGTTGATATGGCATTGGAAAATCAGATGCAACATCAACAACCTTCATATCAACTCATCACAATGGATCTACAAAGAGTTAGTCAGGAGTTGAGGAATGAGATGACTAGAACTTTGACACAACTCCTCTCACGTGTTGATCCAAATGGTCTTATAAGATCTAACGAAATCCCAAGTAACAGCGGTGATGAATTAGAGGTTATGAACATTGGTCAAGATGGAAGGTCACAAATGGGTGGCCAGAGAGACATACGAGTTCAAAAGCCTCCACCGCACCCGAACAACCGGCATGCAAAATCGGGTAAAAAGCTCCCGCTACCCGGCTTACCGCTCCCCCAAATCGTCAGGAAACAGACGCTCGGAAGATAATTGAGCTCAAGAAGGCATTGCATGAAGCTCGTGAGGGACTTGAACATTCAGCAACCACTCAGTACAATCGTGACAATAGAGGCTCAATTTTACGGTCTGTGACGGAAAGAGCCTCCTCCTCGAGGAGTATTGATCGCACGGAGTGGAGTGGTCAGCATACCCCTTCCAACCGAGATAGGGGAGCGTACTCTCAGCTGAAACCTAGCATAGATAATCCTCCATTCCATCACAAGGGAGATCAAAGGAATGAGCCAGCAAAATCATCGACCCCCGACTTTGCTCAAGGGCTTGGTTCCGTGGCCATTCATACTCCCTTTAGTGAGGAAATCATGGGTACCCCAAACCCAAAAAAGGTCAAAATTCCTACTATCGATCCTTATGATGGGACTGAAGACCCTGATGATCATCTAGCTGCTTTTCAAGCACAAAAGATAATCCAACCGGCGTTGGAAGCCATTTGGTGCAAGTACTTCTCAGCCACCCTCAAAGGGGTAGCCCAAAAGTGGTTTAATTATCTCTCTCGGGACAGAATTCGCAGTTTTCAAGAACTTAGTAGCAATTTTGGTGTGCATTTCACCATTAGCAAGACTCGTAGAAAAATATTTGCTCATCTCATGACCGTTGTTCAGGAGAAAAGGGAGTCCTTAAAAGTGTACATTAAGCGCTTAAATTTCGAAGCCTTACTTATCCCTCATCTTGAAGAGGCATTGGCTATTGCCACTCTTATGCGTGGGTTGTGAACAAGCCAATTTAAGTTTTAATTGGCCAAAAACTAACCTAAAAGGTTGGAGGAAGCATTACAGAAGGCTGAGAATTTATTACTGCTATAGAGATATTTCCGAAGGAAAGGAAGGTAATAGAAAAAGAAAATTGGAAGGAAGAAATGGAAGCCCTAATCCTAAACGGGGGTGAAAGACATCTGGCGATGAGGATGATTACAGGTTTTCTAAGTCACGAACGAACATTTTGCTCGAAATCAACGATTCTTTTATACCGGAGCCCATGAAAACATCGTACTGGTTCCGTAATAAGAAGAAGTTTGTGAGTATCACAACGAGCAGGGGCACACCACTAAGGAATGCCGTGACTTCAAGAAATCTTTATATGAATTGGCCGATGCCGGAAAACTCAACCGGTACTTAAGGGGTGGAAAAGGCGACTGACTTGATCGCTAGCCCAGAGACAGATCTAGAAGAAGTGATAAGGAAGATCGAGATGATGATCGAGCCACTACTGATGTGGTAATGATGATCTCCAGTGGGTTTGCCTCTGATGGATCTACTTCCACAGCTCGTAAGACTCATATGAGAAATCTTAAGTGCCAGGTGATGGTTACGGAACCAAAGACAACCGCTCCGAACATGACTTTTTTAGAAAAGAAAGGCCAGGGGATGTAAGTTCCCCGTGATGACCCTTTGGTGATCGAGATGAAAATAGCTAATAAGCAGGTATGAAGAGTCTTGGTTGATAGTGGCAGTTCTGCGGATGTCATAACCCTTGATTGTTTAAAGAAGTTGGAGTATAACGAAAATGACTTGGTTCCCGTCAGTAACCCGTTAGTGGGGTTCGGAGGCAACTCTGTATTCCCTGTCGGTACAATCAATTTACCTGTTCGAGTTGGAAAGAAAAACGAGGGACGTCACCTTACAGTAGACTTCCTTGTGGTAGATATTAGCACTTCCTATAATGTTATCATTGGCAGACATACGTTGAATCGGCTGAAAGCCGCACTCTCCACCTACCTTCTAGAGTTGCAATTTAAAGGTAGAGGTGCCTCAAAACCTGCAAGAAAAGGAAGGTTGATGAGAACACTGATCTACGGGCCGGAGAGACCATGATGGTTGGACAATTAGATGCGAGACAGGAGTTTGGAGCAAGACCGGAAGCCCTCGATGAGATGGAAGATATTATACTTGACAACGATCATCCTGATCGTACTGTGAAGTTGGGTAAAATGATCGAGTTGGAGGTTCGGAAGAAGCTCATCTCATTATTGAGGGAATCCAAGGACGTTTTTGCTTTCACAGTGGAGGAGATGTCGTGCATAGACCCCCTGGTGTCATAGTTCACCGGTTGAACGTAAAGCCTGAATACAAACCGGTTTGAAGCAAAAGAAACAACACTTTGGAGTAGAACGAAATAAGGCAATAGAACGAAATAACGTTAGTACCCGGAGTGGGTTTAAAATGTCGTTATGGTAAAGAAGCCAAATGGATCGTGGCGCATGTGTGTTAATTTTACCGACTTAAACAAAGCATCTCCAAAGGATCCTTTTCCTTTGCCCAAGATAGATCGATTAGTGGACTCTGCTGCAGGACATGCTCTGTTATGCTTCATGGATGCCTTTTCATGCTATCATCAACTCCCTTTATGGAAGAAGATCAAGAGCGAACGACATTCATCACAAACTGGGGGCTTTATTGCTACAAGGTCATGCCGTTTGGTCTTAGAGAATGCTGGGGCTACGTACCAACGTTTGGTTAATAAATTGTTTGCCAATCAGTTTGGGAAGGAACATGGAAGCCTACATTGACGATATGATTGTAAAGAGCCTGAGAGAAGAAAGTCATGAAGCCGATCTCAGATAAACCTTAAAGCGGTATAAATTGAAGCTGAATCCTAAGAAGTGTGCTTTTGGGGTTCGATTTGGAAAATTCCTTGGTTTCATGGTGGATCAAAGGGTTATCGAGGCAAACCCAGTGAAGGTCCAAGCGATCATAAATGTGCAACCCCCACGATCGGTTAGAGATGTGCAAAAATTGACAAGGTATATGGCGGCTTTAAGCAGGTTCATGTCTTGATCGGTTGATAGGTGCTTGCCGTTCTTCAAAGCACTAAAGAAAAGAAAAAACTTTGAGTGGTCCGATGATGCTCAGAGGGCCGGGCTTTCGAAGAGTTGAAGGGCTACCTAGCTCATCTTCCCAAGATGGCTCGACTAGAACCAGGTGAAGACCTCTATTTATACTTGGCAGAGTCCAAGGGTGCGGTAAGTGCTGTCTTAGTCTCTGAGCGGAATGGTCAACAACTGCCTGTTTATTATGTTAGTCATGCATTAACAGGAGTATAATTGAAATATTCTTCGATTTAGGTGGCCTATGCATTATTGATAGCGAGCAGGAAGTTGCGACCGTACTTTGAATCACATAAAGTTATTGTTCTTACTGATCATCCTTGGAGAAGGTCGTTGAAAAGTTGAGTCAATCGGGAAGATTGTTGAATTGGTCGGTTGAGTTATCGGGTTTCGGAACAGAATATCAACCGCGGAAGGCTATTAAGGCTAAAGTCCTAATATCAACCACGGAAGGCTATCAAGGCTCAAGTCCTAGCAGATTTCATTGCAGAGTGCACGCAATCACAAGAATGCCCTGCGTCAGGCGAAGCTTGGACCATATATGTTGACGGATCGTCAAGCTCGGTGGGGAGCGGAGCTGGTCTGATTATGACTTCTCCAAAACGGGAAAAAAAAATTGAATATGCACTCCGATTTTCCTTTCCAGCTACAAATAATGAAGCGGAGTATGGAATACAAATATGTCAGGAAGTGGAAGTAGAGAAAATAAAGGGTTACTTCGACTCCAATTAATGGTTAATCAGATCACTGGAGAATATAAGACTCGAGGCGAGACTATGGCTAAGTACAAGGCAAGGGTGTCGGAAATCATTGCAAATCTGGAAAGCTTTTTGGTGGAACGCGTCCCGCGTTCTGAAAACCAGCAAGTTGATGCATTATCCAAACTAGCTAGCTCTTCTTTTAATGATACACCTCGATCGGTCTTTTGGGAACTCCTACACGAAAGGAGCATCTACACAGAAGAGGTGGTGGACATTGACGAACAGCGGAATCCCTCATGGATGGATCAAATTTTGTCCTTTCTTAAGGATGGGAAGTTACCTGAGGATGAGAAAGAGGCTGAACAAGTAAGAAAGAGATCACAATGGTTCGTGCTCCATGGAGATGATCTTTACAAGCGTTCTTTTGTCCCATTGCTCAAATGCATCACTGTGGACGAGGAAAATTATGTCTTACAAGAAATCCATGAATGAGCATGCGGAAGTCACATTTGCGCTCGCACATTAGCGTCCAAGACATTGAGAGCAGGGTATTACTGGCCAAGTCTCTTAAAGGATGCTTTTGAGTTGGTCTGGAAATGCGATAAGTGTCAGCGGTTCGCACCTATATCGCAGTTGCCAGTTACAGAACTCACTCCGATTACTTCTCCTTTTCCATTCGCAAGGTGGGGAATGGAATTCTCGGAGCATTTCCTCTGGCTTCAGGGCAATGGAAGTTTCTCATAGTTGCGATGGATTATTTCACCAAATGGGTGGAAGCAGAGCCTGTCGCTTCAATCACTGACCGAGAGGTAATCAAGTTCATTTGGAAGAATATCATAACCCACTTTGGGGTTCCATGGATGATCGTGTTCGACAACTGAAAGCAGTTTGAAAGTAGTCGGTTTAAGGAATACTGTGATCATTTTGACATCAAGCCTAAGTTTACCACTGTTGTTCGGCCTAAGACTAATGGCAGGTGGAGTCGTATAACAAGTAGATCCTTCATGGGATCAAAACCACGCTTGATGGATCCTTGGGGGCATGGGTCGAAGAAATTCCCCGAGTTTTGTGGTCGATAAGAACGACCAAGAAGAGCACCACATGAGATACTCCCTTTTGATTACTGTATGGTACGGAAGCTGTTCTCCCAGTTGAAATCGGAATGCCCTTATTCCGAGTTTCAAACTTTCAGCCTGATCATAATGAACTCCTCATGAGGTAAGCTTTAGATTTGTTGCCCGAAATTCGGAGAAATGCTCTTCTTCGGAAAGAATTGTACAAGCAAAATATGGCCCGTTACTATAACAGAAAGGTACGAGCATGACCCTTCGAGTTGGAGATCTGGTGTTAAAGAAAATGGAAGCTGTTGGACGATCTGGTGAACGAGGAAAGCTCACTCTTAATTGGGAAGGACCATACTTGGTTAAAAGTGAGGCTTTCCCAGGGACATTCCAATTGGAAACATTGGACGGGAAAGATGTCCCCCGAACTTGGCATATCGATAATTTGAGAAAGTATTTCACATGATACAAGTATTATGTAAGCTATGGCATTTTTAGTTTTATATGAAGTACAAGGAGTAACATTCCTTAGTAATTTCAGTACTAGTTTACCCGATCATTGAGATCGGTTTTCGAGACCTTACTCGATGTAATTCTTAAATTAATAAAAAGCCAGGTTAAGAATGTCTTGTGCTTTTTGTTTGATATTGCCCGATCATTGGGATAGGTTACCGACATTAGTGCTCAGTGTAATCTTTATATGAAACCATATTGTAATACTTTTTCCAAAGAAAAGGAGTCGTTATAGTAATTGGCTTGTCCATAAGTCGAGACTCGAACAAAAACAAAAATGATATTAATATGCTTGCAAAAAAAAAAAAAAAAAAAAAAAGAAAAAAAAGAAAAAAAAAAGAAAGGAAATATGTGTTTGGCATACCAAACGCCTTCAACTATCACATTCATTGCCCGCACTTGAAGTCTCATCAGAATTGTCCAAATCCTCGGAGCTGGAAGCCTCCAGCATTCGTTGTTTCCTAGCAAAATCAGCTTGTACTTTCTGATCTTCCTCTCGGTAATGGCACTCGAACTCATCTATATTTCCTTGTGGGTACAACTTCTTGAATGTCTTAGTTCCAAAATGAAGACCTTGGTTGATGCCATAAGACATTACTTGGACATGGTCAACACATCGTTGTTTCTTAAATTCTTGACTCTTGAGATACTCACCAATGATACGGTGATGGGAGTCGAATCCTTGAAGCATCACGATTTGACTATTCAAATTTTATTTTCCCACTCGGCCTTTTGGAGTATAAAGGAGTTAAGCTGAGTCTGGAATAAGTCCATGGAGGCTTGCAAATCTTGAACTCGTTTTCTTTCAGTCTCGCTCGCCTCTCGAACAACTTTCATCTCTTCTTGGAGTTTAGTTTGCTTAGCTTCCAATCCTTGGACACGGAGATTCGAAGACTCCGCCTCCTTCCGGAGCCACTGAACTCGGCATTTGGCACCATCCAATTTGGTAGTAAGTTGTTCAAGGTTGCTTAAATGCTTTTTGATCTCCCCTAAAGCTCCATTAAGAGATCCAACGGAACAATCCAACTCCACATGGCCGTCAAACACCATCAGCAGTAAGTCACTCACGACTTGGTGAATTTTATCTCGTGCTTGTTTGGCTCGATCCACAAGGCCTTTAGCTGTCATGATATAGTAATCTTAATCATCGATCAAGGAACGTTGCTGATCAGTATAGCGAAGACTCTCAAAGAAGCGAACATTAAGCTACAAAAAGGAGAAATTGTCGAATTAGAAACTCTACAACCACGATGTCATATGAACTTATAAAAATTATTGTTAGGTAAAATTATCACTACCTCAGTGAAATTTTCAAGGGTACTAGCTGTTGGTAGCTCAAATTTTCAAGATGATCTCTATCCTCGGGACGACTCGGGAATTCCCCGAGTTGGAACACCATATCTTTCCGAGTCTTATTGTCTGCCTTGAAGAAGGATGAAGGAAGGGAGAACTTCTTTCGGTCCATTTTTCCCTCCTTACCACTTGAGTGCTTTTGCAAGGGAACACTGTCCATCGGAAGGATCTCATCATTTGTCCGATCTTCAATATTATCATTGACTATGCCCTCATCTCTGCCCTCCTTATGGCTTGGATCGACAATTGCCAATGCTACTTCATCAGGGTCTATATTCTTTGACCCCTTCTTTCTCTTCTTTGCAACTTGTTCTTTGCGTTCACGATTATCTTCGGATTCGATCAATTGAGGTGTAACGCCTTGTGGAACAACAATTTCCTCAATGGAGCTAATCATAACTTGGGACGAAGCCATATCTTGATCGATGTGACCCTAAGTAATTTTTTTTGAACAGGGAGGCAAGAAAGAATGCTTATGTTTCTCAAGATATATGTGTACGCATGTATAAATATCAAAGAGTCACCTGATTGCTATTATTTGGAGCAGTAGGTTTCAAGCCGGACGGATTTTGCAGAAGCTTAGATGACTTCTTTTTCTTCGTTTGGATGCTAGTAGCTCGGAAGCCTTCAATCGCCTCCATAGCTTCACCTGTAGACAAAAATAAGAAGAAGAATTTAGATTTCAGCAAGGGCAATAAAAATGGACCCATATGATTAAATGGAATTTGCAAATAATGATCTATACTTCGTTCCATCATCCGAGACAAACCGACAGTAGTTATTAGTCCGTTGGGTCGGTTTTATTGGGCCACACATGCAAGCCCACTATTTACCCATTTGAAAGCTTTGTTTCTTACTACTCTAATCGACAAGTATATATACCCCACTCTTTCATAAGAGGAGGGACTTTTTCACACACTCTCGCTCCTGCACTTTCTCTCTCTAGAAATTCTCTTATTTCTCGACCTGACTTGATCGTCGGAGGGGCTTCCTTAGCAGGCCTCGGGGCTAGTTCACTTCTCTGTTTTGCAGGGAAATTTTCAGACTATCGCTCCGATCGCTACTTTCGTACTCAGTTCGTTAATCACTTGCTTCTCACGTTTCCTCTAATCCGAACCTCACAACAGATCTCAATAATGTGCTTGGAGGGGTTGGCCCTTCTTAACCCCTCATGGAGCAATGGGAGGTGTTTCTTGGAATTGTAAGGGCCTGAATGACCCAACTTGCCCTATAATTCACTTTCTCTCTCTTTTAGTTGAGTCTTACCATTAGGATTTTATTTTTCTTTCCAAAACAAATGCTCTATTAGTGATGCAAGGAGAATTTACCGTAAATTGAGTTTTGCTTTTTGGGTGGGCTTTGATTCGATTAGAAAGGATGGGTGGGCTTCTTTTTGGTTGGTCTCGGAATGGCATTTTTATTCCTCTAGTTTATTCTGCTAAGTGTGTTCTTATAGAATGTATGTATGGTAGTAATGAGAGTTGGTATTTGGCTTTGTTTTATGGTAGTCCTATCCTTTCAAATTGGTCATCTGTTTTTGACGAAATTGCCTCGACTCTTAATTCTTTCCCCTGGGACAATTTTGTGGTTATTGGGGATATTAATCAAAATGACAATCCAGATGATAAAATATGGGGCAATGTCCATATTGGTGGACTGAAGGAATTCATTCTATGGAAAAAGAACTTGAATCTTATTGATTTACCTTTTATTGGGCCGAGATTCACCTGGTGCAATAATAGACAGGGTGATGATTGTATTCATGAGAGGTTAGATAGAGGCCTTTGTTCTTTATCTTGGTTTTATTTATTCCCTTTAGCATATATTCACAACTTAGAAATACAGGGATCGGATCATGCACCCATTCTTTTATGTCTTCCTAAGGCTACTTCCATTAAAGGGGAGCCTTATAAAAATGGATGTGTGGTGTTTGGATCATATGGAGTGCATAGAAGGTATTAAGGACTCTTGGATTCATAGTTTTAATGGTTCCAATCAATTTGTGATTGTGACAAAATTATCTAGTGCGAGAAACAATACAATGTGCTTTCTTAAGCGTAAAAAATGGTGTCTTCAACTGAGGATAGGATTGGTGGGTCACCAATTCACCCATCCGAGTTCGAGGAGTTCAGAATATGCATACAGGGGTGTTATCTGGAGCAAATGGGCATTAATGAATGTCAATTCACTTGGAACAATAAGCATGAAGCTAGTGCTAGAGTCTTCTCTAGAATTGATCATATCTTTGCCAATGATCAATGGATTTTGGGAAAAAATGATTGCAGAATTTCTTTCCTTGCTGAATGAGCCTCTAATCACACACTTATATTGCTCCAGTTTTGTGAGACTTCTACAACTCCACCTCTTTCAGATACTATAATATGTGGGCACAACATGAAGACTTTGTGAGATATGTAGCTCATCATTGGCAAAGTGTAGACACCCCACTCGGTGTCTCCTAAGTCCTTGCCCCGCCCAATGACGACAACAATAGTCGACTTGGAAATGATGAACACCAAAGGAAAGATCTCAAAATAGGATCCTATCTCATAAAATTTCCTCTCACCTTGTAGCCCTTGCTCTAAGATTTCCATAATTTCAAACGGATCTTAAATCGGAGTCCCGGATCATAAGTTATGGCCAGTCGAATTTTTCAGCCCAACACCGACCCCCTGGACCCAAAAACTGGACCGCGGGCACAAGATCCAACCCGTGACCCACCAAAAATTTCCGGGAATCAAGTACAATCAGTTCTCTACCAATCCCGCATCCCGAAAACCTCGAAATCGTACTTAAAAAGTGACGCCGCAGTGGGGAGCCTCGTCGGTCTAAAAGGACAAGCGGTGCCCCCCACCGCCATGCCGGCCCGGGCACGGATCGCCCAGCGCGCCCAGTGCCCGGCAGACAATGTCAGCATGCCGATTTGTGTACTTTCATGCCCTTTTGTGCCATTTTATGCCATTTTATGCCCTTTTCCACTTCCTACCACTATATAAACCCCCTTCCACCTTCACTTTCAAGGAGAACAAGATTGGGAATTGAGAGGTCAACCTCAAAGTAAAGGGAAAATTTGAAACAATTAGAGAACTCTTTTGCACTAATCCTAAGTGCTTAGAGTGAACTTTTTGAGGAGAATTCACACCCAACTCATCTCTACCTTCATCCACCTCCAACCATCTTCAATCACATTCATCCAACCTTCACACAAACACTCACCCAAGCACCACAAAAACTCACCCAAGAACCACAAATCAAACCCAAGCACCACAAAATCAAACACTACTCAAGCACCCATTTACATCCTCCGAGGGTCAAGATCTTGCCAAGATCATACTTAAACAAAAAGGTGTTCTAATCCAAGGAGTTATCCCGAGGGCACTCTACTTTGTTGAAAATCTCTTTTCCTATTTAATCTCCATTTTGACATGTTTTTGTTCTTATCATGATTAACTCTTAGATGACATTTATTATCTGATTTTTTTGCTTAAATTACATGTCTTGAGATTTAAATGAACTTAACACGAATTGAATCTCATGTTCACTTGGCTAAACATCACTAAATAAATCGTACTCATCTAATCTATCATTTTGCAAAGTGTGTAACTTGTAAAATGTCCTAAATGAAATCAATGCACCAAACACTTGTAGTTTACCCATTGGTTTCATTCCTGGATATGGGCTCTAAATGGGTTCAATTCATCCAATTGAATTCATTCATGAGTATAAAAGCGATCACCTTTACGTGTTGAATGCATAAATCACCTAGACATAAATTAGAAATCGGGCTAAAATGTTGAACATCATGTGAATGCAATGACAAAGCTTTTGATCCATTTGAGTAGATTTCACATGCCCAAACTCAAGTCTCTTTTGGGCAACATGAAGTCACACCCTATAACGGGAGTAGGGCGCATTTGGCTCGATCATGGTATCTTTCTAGATATCCGTGTTCGATGCGTTCGCGGTTTCCATATTCCTAAAATATGGTGGCGACTTCTTTACATTGCAAAACAAGTCGAACAAAACATGATAACACAAGCCCATGACACCCCCAATAAAACACATTGCAAAGAGTAGAAATGCGGGGACGCCGGAGGGGAGGGGGCGAGGATCCCGGGTCCCACAGATTGGCGACTTCACTAGGGACTTGTGTAAGAGGATGTGACTTTGAAAACTTGGATCAAAATATTTGTCATTCTATTCACATGATTATCTTGCCCCTTGCATTGCATACATACATTTTGCATGTGTCTCGCATGACGTCCTCACGGTTATCACCCCCGGGATTTTATCATGTGCCTTTGGACAATAAGCATCCATACGATGTTAGGGGCCAGCGCGTGTATGTACATTCCCAACCCACGATACCTTCATTACCATCCATGATGGCAGGATAACGATACCCCTTGCCCCCACGCACACACACGTGAGTGGTTTGGGGAATCGATGCGTGGGAAAGCCTTTCACCCCCGAGCCAAAGCCAATTGAGTCAAACTAGAACCTATGTCTAGGCGTAACTAAAGTATCATGGTCCATACGCATGCTTGCATTTACTTTTGCAAATTGACATGCTTGTGTGCCTACGTGCTCTATGTGCTATATGCTAGTTTAATTAGGGGCGGATCCTTAACACACGAAGATCGAGTTTAGCATCTTCGCTTTCTTTTTATGAGGTTGAGTCCATAAATCACCCCTGGGACACTAATAGTCTCACAAAGGAGATCATTTCTAAAAACAAAACCTTTCAATGGCAAGTAACATATTTTAGTCGATCTAAAATTCCAAAAAAAAAAAAAAAAGAAAAGAAAGAAAATGCAGAAAAAAAGAGAGTCTTATTTATCATGCAAGTCAAGAGTCTTTATTTATCATTTCACAAAACAAAAACACAAAAATAGTCAAGTCAAGAGTCTTGTTACTCCTTCTACGAGTCTAGAGACTTTCCATTTCCATGCAAGTCAAGAGTCCTTTCATTACAAATCGCAAGTCAAGAGTCTTATTTCTTTCTCCTAAAAACAAAAACAAAAAATGAAATACAAGATTAACATAAATACGTTACTTGCCTACATAAATCTCCTTACAAGACCACTTTGTTGATGGGCAATTTTAGACTCTCCTCCCACCTTTCTCTAAACAAAAAAACACAAAAAAAATTGCATTACATTACATCTCATCTTAGAAGCTCCGTGATAGGACATCTAGGACTTTACACAATTGCATCTTACATCACATCTCACACATACCATTCTAGAGTCATTAGGCATACCTAGGACCTCCTAGAGTCTCATGTTGCAGTCATCACCCATTTTAAGCATCTTACCTCATCACATCATGTAATTGCATGTCCTGTACATATACACCCTCATCTCGGACATTCTAGACCATTATCATCACATAAGTAGCAAAGTCATAGGTCATAAGTGTCTTCACACATTCTTACATAGCATGCATACACCCTCCGAGGGACTCCTAGAGTTAGCACGACACTCTTTTCTCATCAAAATCGTTTCTTTGCCTTTGTGTCCCTCCTAAGTCAAGAGCTCACGAGGACAAGTGGTACCATGTCGACCAATGCAATGCTCGATCAAATTATCGAACAACTCCAAGACTTGAGCCTTCGCCTTAATGCATTAGAGATAAAATGTGACCAAGAGCGAGGCACCCTGTAATACCCCGATATTTTTCACTAATTATAAATATATTTGTTACTTTTTTGGAGAAACTTGAGTAGTTAAAATTATTATTATTTAAAAATTTATTTATGTAAATATAATATTTGGAATAATTATTTATTTTAGTGATTTATGTAATTAATTAGTTATTAATTAGGAAAAATTTCATTTTGACTACCTGATGTTAGGCCTAATTGCAATTTGGGTACTTGCATTTTCAATATTCTCATTTTAGGTACCTCAAATTTTAAAAACAGTATCATTTTGTGTCATTTCACCAGCGGCGTTAAAAAATCCGTTAAAATGTTGACATGTCATCAATCAAAAAATATTCTAAAAATTCCCAAAATATTGTAGAAAATT
>BSSO01003487.1:0-16411 GCA_030267885.1 Mesembryanthemum crystallinum | reverse complement strand
CTCATTTTATGATATGCACTACTCAATAATAATTGAAATCAGTTACAAACACAATTTATTGATATATGTTTATACATTTTGAATAGCAAACCTAAGTTCAAACCGAGCTGAGCCGAGCCGAGCCGAGCCGAGCTCGAGCCTCATAAATTTCGGCTCGGTGAGCTTCGAGCCGAGCCCGAGCCAAGAAAAATCTTACCGAGCCGAGCTCCGAGTCGACCTGGCTTGGGCTCGGCTCGGCTCGATTACACCCCTAGTCACACGGTAAATAGTGTTCGATTTTGTTTAAAAAAAGGAAAAAAAAGGAAAATGGCCTTCTATACCAAATACTTTTCACTATTGTTATCTGTTAATTATTCTTTTTCTTTCATTAGATGATTTCAACCTTTATTCACCTAACAGTAATAAAAAATTACGTGCAATTGTTTTATCATAATTTGAATATATTTTTATAATTTTGGTGTGAATAAAGGCATAAGGCCCTATCATATCATAATTCGAATATTGCAAGATCACAAAAACTTTTATTAGCTGGACTTATATATGATGCTTGATACTTTAAAAAAGAAAAGGTGGTACTTGGTACTCGATCAAGTATTGAAAGTATTACCTTTTATTATTCCAAGTACCACCCTCAATGCCTCATACATGAGGCCACCCTCATACAAAAATACTACCATTCATCACATTCTTTGACTGTAGATTCCTGCACTTGTTAAGATGTTACTAGTAGTTGTGGTCCACAGAATATTAGTACTCCTTTGACATTTTAGAAGTCAATTAGCACGAGTTGTTGAAAATCTGGCGCTGGGGATTTGATGGTATAGGAGCAAAAGCCCCCCACTTTATTTTTATCCGCAAATTCCTGAGTTGAGTTTCATGAAATCAAAAATCATGCACCATTTTAGTTATTGGTCTATAGGTTCAATGACATTTCTAACTATCAAGTAAAAGTTAACTACGATTTCAAAAAGTGTATAATAGTTAAGACAAAATAAAAAAAAAATAAGATGCAAATTTCAAGTTATAATTTTTATTTAAAAGCTAGTTATTAGTATCAACCCTTGTTTAATATTGAGGCTCTATTCCCAGTAGGTAAGGATAATTTTGTTTTCATTAGAAGGATTAATTAATCAGCTTGCCTCCAATGACACTAGTTTAAATGAGACCACCACTTAACTTAATTTAAATAAGTGGATGTAGGCCCATGCCACAAGCCATTATCATTCATGCGTCTCATTGAGATACGTCTCAAACAAGAATTTGCCTTAATCAATGAAGGAGTATTTTACCTAGGGATGGCAATGGGTCGGATATGGATCGGGTGCAGCCATATAAATATCCATATCCATTTATTTTTAAATTCATATCATCCATCCATATCCATATCCATTGGGTGAAACGGGTAATTGGGTATCCATTGGATATTTAACAAATATTCTCTAATTTCTTAATAACATACATATATATAATTTTTTTTCCCTTTTTTTGAGAAAATATGTGGAACACAAGGTAAATAAACCATAAAATTAAGTTATCATGTATCAAAAAAATAAATATAACAAAGAATTTCTTGTTTCTTCTTTTAATAATAAATAGGGTGAAACGCTTAAATTGTTTTTTTTCATACTAATACTATCACCTAATAAAGATATTATTGTAATTTATGATCAAGGGTTTAACAAAATTAAGATGTGTATATTAGATTTAAAAAAATATGTTGGAATTCAAGTGAATTAATGGATATGCATATCTGTCGGGTGAACAAATGGATGATTGATCATCATCCATACCCGATCCACTTACATCCATATCCATTTAATTCGGGTCGGGTGGAGCGGATATCCATTGGATGCGTGTGGAGTTGTCATCCCTAATTTTACCTGCTAGTATTATTTATTAAAAACAAAAGAAAGAAAGCTGACCAAGGGGGAGGAAAAAAATAAAAAAGAAAAAAAAAAGAAAAGAAAAGTGGCGTTCACGTGGAGCCATTTGTTTTTGTAATCTCGAAAACTGTTGACCAACTTTGTTTATTTTGCTTAGGATACCGGTATGGTGGGTAGTTTGTGAGCAGACCGTCGGATCGCTCTCATTTAATCTAACGGTTAATATGTAGCGGGCATAGTTGACCATACTTTTTCAAATTTAGAGAATATCAATATCAATGTGGTAGGGCCCTCGGATTCGCTGCCACTTGGCGTGACCTTCCAAATGAATCCTCATACTCATACTCATACTCATACGTGAGCTGTTCTCACTTATCACTGCTCCATTATTTCCTCCTCACTTTTCTCTACCAGTATTTTCTTTTCTTTTCTTTTCTTTTGTTTTGGCATCCACTAGTCAACTCTTTCAAGCACTCCACAAGTTAAGATTATGGCCTTGTTTGGATAATATCTTTTTGAGCCAGCTTGTTACATTTTCAGTTTGTTTAACTATTTGACAATCTGAAAATACAATAAAACTGTTTAGTAACTAATTTGTTAGATGGCTTTTTGAACCCAAATAATCCAATTTGGAAAAGCTAAGGGGATAGCTTTTTATATTGGCTTTTTGAATTCCTCTTTTCAAAATGACCCCTCTCACCCCAATGTTGCCAATAATTATACCCCAACCAATTTTACCCAAATTATACCCATTTCTTTATTTGTCATTTTACATATATACCAGCTACTGATAACCAGCTAATTTTACCAAACATCTTTTATAACCAGTCAATACCACTAGCTAGTCAAACCAGCTAATATAACAAGCTATCAACAACCAGCTAATCGAATCAGTTACCAGTCACCAGCTAACAGCTGATTGCCAAACAAGGCCTATGCACTTCCTCCAATGTTTCAAATCCAAGTATAGAGGGTAAATGTTTTCTTTAACCATATTAGTAATTCTGCTTAGGGTATATTCATTTCTCCCAAAACATTGCTATTCTTTCACTTTAGTTCAAATTTTGTAAATTTTTTTTTTTTCGCATAGCACTATTTATTTAGGTTAGTTAAATTGTCCCTCTTGAAAAAAAAAAAATACAATTTTAAATACTAGACTTTTAATCCCAAATAGGGCTAGCCACAAATCAATGCAAACTGCTTGCAAACAGTTTAGGATCAATTTGACTGTAACTTGATTTTCACTCAGTTTATTATTTAACCGACATGAACTTGATCGAACTTGAACTCGCAACTCAACTATATGAACGTAGTCTTTGTCCCTTCCATGAAATTCATGAACGAAAAGCCTTGTACTTGCATTATACTAGGGTTGAATAATAAAGAATGAGACCAAGGTTTTGTTTAGTTGGGTATGAGTTATAACACGGATGATGAGAAGTGCAAGTTCTAATGGAAATTAATCTAAGTTACATAGTTTGGTTGATCAACTTTCTAGATGCTGAACTTTCATATGTAACTAACTTTCTATTAGGCATGAAAAGTTGCTTACCTAATCGGGGTTAGGTCAATGAAACTTTGCATGCTCCTCCCACAAAATTTCTTTTTGCCTATCTTACAGTTAATAATCAGTGCCATTTTAGTTATGAGTATTTTACAGTTACTATACTCCATTAATTAAGGAAGCCATTGTCATGATCCAAACAATACCAGTATCATAGATTTACAACTTCCCTATGTACTTAGCTTTAATTATCTTGAGTTGCAACTTCCAATTCCATGAGGTGACTCCAATGAAGCAAGGAATGGCCCAAATGTTGGTTGATCTATTCACAAATCACAATGCAATCATACCTTATTGCATCATATCATCAAGTTGTTGAGAGTTTGGATTTTAGCATAACCTTTAAGAACAACAAAATCTTGAAGAAATGATAAAAGTAATTAGATTGATATACTCTAGTAATTAAATTAATAGAGCAGTCTAAATAGTCAATGGCATATACGTGGATTGTGATGAATCTGTCCACTAGGCACTAGCTAAATACTAGTAAGTACTCCCTAAATATTCCTTGTTGGTTTGGAAATTGGAAAGTAGTCCAATGAAGTTGATTGGTTAAAGTGGGCCTATCTTTCTCGCCTTTTTTTTTTAATTTTATTTTATTTATCATTTATTCCTAAAAAAAAAAAATAAAACTTGAAAGAGGGAGGGTTCATCGTTGGGTCACGGCCCATTTTGTTAGACTTAGACAGTAGGAATAAGTTGGGGTGTGCGTTGAAGAATTATTAGGTCCACTGACCCAGTGCTTAGCCCGTCACGGAAGCCCAAATAAATTAAGTGGTTTATGTTTTGAAAATTGAAAATTGAAAATTGAAATGTAAACTAAACGTTTGGACCTGCAATAGCACATTAGCACCTGGGGTTTGGTTTCAGTTTTGTTTGTTGAAATAAATTCAATTTCAATTCATTGTCTTCCTTCCTTCCTTCTTTCCTCGGAAAAATTCAGCTCTGATTCTGAAACGAAGGGAGCAGTGATTTGCGTCAGATCTAAGGGACACACACACCAATTTCACAAGCACCAACCGACACCCTTCAACAACAACAACAACAACAACATCATCTTCATCATCAACAAGAACCCTAACTAGAGACGTCAGATCGCAGCGCTTCTCTCTCTCTCTTAATTCCCAACCACATTGAGATTGAGATTGAGATTGTGATTGAGATTGAGATTGAGATTCAGTCTCAGCTATCTATCCGGTATTCTTCTATTCCATCCTCCCATTTTTGTTCCTATTATTGATGAGATTATTCATTGTAATCACACTATCATTGTCTCAATTTCTCATTCCGCTTTTCATTGATTGAATTCCCCATTTGTAATTGTCTCAGATTGCTAAAACAGCTCTACTGCTCTATTTGTGTTTCACTATTGCAATTTCAACTGAATTAGGTCTTTTTTCCTTCCTTTTTATTCTAATTTTACTTCTGAATGCCTAGTGGATTGGATGATGTTCATTGACGCCTCTTCGTAATACCCAACTGGATCGGAATGGACAAGAAATCCAACCGGACCGATCTACTTGCTGCTGGCCGCAAAAAGGTTCTCTTCTCTCTCTCTCTCTTTCTGCTCTTACTCTCAATTCAAATTCAAATTCATCACTTTCATATCATACCCTTCTCTTTCCTGGCAGCTCTGAGGTACTAGTTTCACTATGAAACCAAACTAGGAAACTGAATGATTATGTAGGACACCACCCAACTAAGTAGCACCTATTTTTTGAAGCTCTCTTAAAATGCTTCATGAAATTGAAGCACCGTAAACCTGGAATGCCTGCTGTGTGTCACCTTGAAATTTTCAGAAACCCATTTAGGAACACCAACAAGAGTCCAAAAGGGTTATCCTGAAATTTCATGCAATGTTATATAACCTTGTTTCTATCGAATGTTGTATTCCGCAAGTTTAAGTATGGGCAACTTGATTCTAATTGCTGGTGTATTCTTTCCAGCTTCAACAATATCGTCAGAAAAAGGACACTAAAGGGAAGGATGGTAAAGGCAAAGATGCAAAGGGTAGTAATAGATCCACTAATAAAGCTGATAAATCTGAACACAACGATGGTGACACCAATATGGTTTCTGCTACTTCTAAGACAAAAGCAGAATCGTCTAACATTCCTGAAGGCGAAATTGAATCCACTTCATCACTTCCGTCTACTGAGGTAGTAGATTCTGTTACTGATTTCCAGAAGGATTTGGATAATTCAGCATGTACGTCCACTGATCCCCAGAATGCTGATCAGTTTCCCCCAGCTGATGTTGGGGAACAAGCTATTGCGGATGTTAATATTGACCAGCTGGGCTTGAATCCTGCTTTATTAGAGGCTTCCTCAAACCGTAGCCTTGATCCCAGTACTCCGACTGGAAAGGTAGAGCTTAAGGCGGATGTTCATGAAGTTGAAGGCTTTGAGTCTTTGGGATCTACAAAATTGGAGACTGTACACGATGATTCTTTGACTCATACTCCTGGTTTCGCCCCTGGAGCGGCATGTGATTCTGAAGCTGTTGCTGCTGTTCCTCTTGAAACAGAGGGAACACATGAGGGAGATCAGGTATCAGTTGTAGGTTGTGCCTCCTTCTTCACATGATTATCTTTGTCAATACTGCTGTGCTTTATCTTCTGATGACCACGCATTTGAAAAGAGTAGACCCTAGAGAAGAGTGACTTTTGAATTCAATTTAATTTGTTTTATTTTATTTTAGTGTGCTAAATTTGAGTTGTAATTTTATTCTCATTTGTTGCTGGGTAGGGGCAATGCAGGAAGCTGGCAGTTCTGTCGAGAAGCACTGTAATCAAAGTGTTCAGCTGGAGCTGGGTGGAGGCAGTGAGATTTCAATGTCAGCTCATGATGGAGGTTGTGAGGTTCCTGCAGTTTCTGGTGATGTCGCCGAGAAGTTGACATCTTGTGAACCTGACCAGAAGTTTGATGTCTCCGATGTTGCAATCACCGAGTCTGATGGGTATCATGAAAATCTTGAGGCTTCTGTCCCTGTTGATATGGCTGATATAGCTTCTGAAGCAATTACAGGCAGCCATCATCAGCTAGGACAAGTTCTGACAGATGGATCGTCTACTGAAAGGGCAGTTCCTTTGCAATCCATGCCAAATAATTCTATATACTATGAAAATGAAGCAAATGAAGCTGCTTTGGTGAGGGGAATTGATGAAGGGTGTGATGAGCAATGTGTATCCGAGGCATCTAGCACGATTGGAGTTCAAATCCATGAAAATCTAACAACTAAACACAAAAATGCAGATTCTATTGAAGAGCAATCTGTGTGCCCTAGTGTACAAGGCAATCCTATTAACCTTTTTCAGCTTGCTGAGTTGCTGAAGCGACTACCTGAAGGTGATTTCAGATACCTGATCAAGTCAAGGGAAATGGTGGGTGACAGTAATCTTGTTGGGCCCAGAAATGACACGATGAATCTTTCCGAAGCATTCCAACAGCAGCTTTATCTTGCAAGCATTTCGAAAGATTTCTTTCATTTGCAACTTCTAGATCAGCACGAGCAGCAAACTCATGTTGATCTGCATCATTCATTGCTTGGAGAAGAACCTGTGATCACTCCTTTGGTTTCAGATGTTCAGGAAAAGAATAATAGCCTTGCGGCTGAGCTTTCTCAGTGCAGGTTGGAGCTAGAGGCTGCTATCAAGGAGAGAGAGCAAGCTCAAAACTTGTATGACAGTGCGAAGGAAGATGTTGTGGAATATTCTACCAAAGTTAATGAGCTCCAGATAAAATTGGAGGAAACAGTGGGGCATTTGTCCAGTCTTTCTGGGGAACTTGCCAACTGCAAGGCTGTACTGGAAGCTTCGCAGGTTGAAAATAAAAATCTAATGGAATGTTTAGCATCAGTGACGGAGCAGAGAAATAGATTGGAGGAGGCGAGGGAAGAATATGCTCATCATAATAGAAGCCTTTCAGTGGATTTGGCTGATAGAAGTACTCAATTGGCTGAAATCCAGCAGGAAAGTAGCAGCTTGAAAATGAGTCTTGCTTCTCTAAACAATGAGAGGAAGAAATTCGAGGAGGAAAAGGAATTCCTTGTTCATGAGAAGGAGAAGCTTATAGGAGATTTGGCAGATGACAAGATTGTAATGGCAGCTTTACGTCAGGAGAATGCTGGTTTGAATATGAATCTGGCAACGGTGACAGAGGAGCATAGTAAGCTGAAGGAGCATGAGGAATTTCTCATCCAAGAGATTGAGAAACTTTCAGTTGAGCTTGTTGTTTCCCAAGATAAGATGTCAATACAACATCAGGAACACATGCAGCTTCGGGATGATCTTAAAGAAGCAATGATACGCCTTGAACAACTAGCTGAGGAAAATATTATTCTCCAGAGCAGCTTGGAAATTCATAAAGCTAAGTTAGCCGAGGTTGATAACCAACAAATGCAGCTTTCTTCTCTTGCTGAGGGTGTTGGTACTGAATCCAAGTATCGTGGCATCAGTGTTGATATTGATAGCGCTGTTGGAATTCCCATTGAAGACGCTGAATCGGTGGTGTCGTCAGTTATGCCTGTTCCTGATGGCACCTCTGATGCTTCTGGTATTGTAGCACTGAAGGGGTATTTGGAGGAGGGTGAGAAAATGATTCAGATACTTGAGAAGTTGATGGATGGAATGCACTCTCAGTCAGCATCCCTTAGTCGCTTGGCTGGTAAAGCTGCTGCTCCCGGAGTATCAAAACTGATTCAAGCTTTTGAGTCAAAAGCTAATATTGATGATCAGGAGTCTGAAGGAACTGCTTCAAGTGAAAGTCTGTTATCTTCTGATCCATATTCATCTGCAAAGGAGCAAATAAGTCACTTGAGAGCTGTGCTTAAGGCTCTGGGTCAGAATGTTGAACTTGTTAAAGCTGTTCTTATAGAAGAAAAGGATGGGCGTAAAGCTGCTAATTTTTCCTGTGGGGAGCTTGAGGTTGAAATTGAAGCTCTAAAGGGCTTCAATAGTAACCTTGAAGTGAGGAATATTGAGCTGGAGGTTCTTTGTGGAGCTATGAATCAGCACGTACATGATATAGAAGCAAAGAAATCTGACCTTGAAGATTTATGTGAAGCTTTGCAGAGGCAGGAGGCAACTCTTCAGTCACAGAATGTTGTGCTTGTTAGGAAGTTGAAGGACTGTCATTCCAGAATGAGTCACTTGCAGGCTCAGTTAACTGAAGTAAGAAGAGGCTCAGATGAGGTGGCTTCTACTGTTTGTGATGAAGTTAATGTTCTGCAAAGAGAAATGAGAGATGATATTTATAGAGTTGATAAACAATGGAAATCCATGGTGGCTGAGCTTGTTCCAATCGTTGAAAAGCTTGATACCGTTGTTGCATCTTCTGTTAGCTTAACTCATCATAGTGAGACTACCAAAGACTCAGATATTTTTGCTCACTTTATTCTCTCCCTGAATACTGCATGTGAAGTGATTGAGCAGTTGAAGATGGGTCTTGAAACTGCTGGCAAAGACCATGAAGCACTTTCTAACTCATATATGAAAGTTAAAGAAAAGCTCAAAGGTTTGAATGAAGAGCATGATTCAGCCATTGATCTGTTGCAGAAGGTTTCTGGTGATCTTGTTAATTTGCTAAATGTCTCTGGTGAGCACGTTGAAGATAGTGATATTCATTCAAGAGAGAACAGTCGACATGATCCTCTCGATGCTAATTACTATGAGGCTCTTGTCGCAAAGCTGGGCGGTTTACTTGGTGATATGCTGCAATTTAAGGAGTCACATGGAAAAATGTACTCCGATTCGTTGAATCGAACAAGTGAAATTGAGGAACTGAACAAAAAATGTCTTGATGGAGATGCACTAGGGAATCTTATTCTGGATATCAGAAAAGTGCTGAAGCTTGAAAATGCAGAGGTTGAATTTAATGAAGCACCTATGTCACACCTGCAGTCTTTAGTGTTATTGCTTATTCAGAAATACAAGGATGCAGAAGAGCAGACCAGATTGTTGATTAATGATGTTAACTCTAGGGTGATGGAGTTTGGTGAGCTGCAGGGTCGTGTTGAGGAGCTAGACTCTTTTAATTTTCAGCAGCAGAATGTGATTCTTGTTCTCAGGGAGAGCTTGACAGACGCAAAGGGTGCTATTGATGCTATGCAGGCTGAGTTGTTGGAGAAAGTTAGGGAACTTGAGCAGTCCGAGCATCGAGTTGCTTCTGTTAGAGAAAAACTGGGTATTGCTGTTGCAAAGGGCAAAGGGTTGGTTGTGCAACGTGACAGTCTAAAGCAGTCTCTGGCTGAGATGTCAAGTGAACTGGACAATTACTCACACGAGTTGCGACTGAGAGATTCAAGGCTTCATGAAGTGGAAGAAAAACTGAAGGCCTATTCAGAGGCTGGTGAACGTATGGAAGCTCTGGAGTCTGAGCTCTCATACATCCGTAATTCTGCTACAGCACTCAGAGAGTCGTTTCTTCTGAAAGATTCTGCCCTTCAGAGAATAGAAGAGATTTTAGAAGATCTTGAGCTACCAGATCACTTTCATTCTAAAGACATCTTACAGAAGGTTGATTGGCTAGCCAAGACAGTTGCCGGTAATTCGTTGCCACCTACCGATTGGGACCAAAGAAGCTCTGTTGGAGGAGGGTCATTCTCAGATGCTGGCGTAGTTGTTACAGATGGATCTAAGGAAGATGTGCAACCTGCCTCAAATCCTGTTGATGACTTGAGAAGAAAATATGATGAGCTGCAGACTAAGTTTTATGAATTGGCTGAACAAAATGACATGCTGGAGCAATCACTGATGGAAAGGAACATTTTAGTGCAGAGGTGGGAGGAGATCTTGGATAGAATCAATACACCTCCCCAGATACGATCTATGGAGCCCGAAGAGAGGATTCACTGGTTAGGAACTGCCTTGTCGGAAGCTGATCATCACATGAGGTCACTTCAGCAGAAAGTTGAAAAGCTCGAAAACTATTGTGGGTCACTTTCAGGGGATCTGGAAGAATCACAAAGAAGAATAGCTGAGTATGAATCATCTCTTCCTGCCATTCTCCATGAAAAGGACAGTGCCTTGTCAGAGGCTGAGGACCATTTGAAGACTCTTCAACAGAAGCATGATAAACTGTCTTCTGATTTGGAAGAATCAGGAAGAAGAATATCTGAACTTGAATCGTCTTTGCAAGAGATTCATCATGACAAGGAGATTCTTTCCAGTAATGTGGTGACTTTAACTTCTGATCGTGAAAGAGCCTTGGATACAGTTGCTCGATATGAGCAGGAAATTGATAAATTAGGTAAAGAGGTTGACATCCTGCAGGGAAAACTAGTAGAGAAGCTTGGAAATGAGGACCATATCCAACGGATTGAGAGTGAGGTGAGTAGATTACAGCGCTTGATTCTTGACGTGCTCGAGGACTCAGGGACAGAAGATATGTCTTCTGAGAGTAATATTCAGCACCTGGAGAGGTTGATTAGAAGACTTGTGAATGATAGGGTAGTCGAAGCTGAAAGTCATGGGGTGGGTGAAGCAGTTGACAAGCATTCTGAGAAGGCATCCAGGGCACTTATGACAGAAATGGAAAATGAGCATGTCCTAGACGAGCCTGTTGCAAATCTGGATGAATCCAAGTCGACGAGCATTGTCTGTGAGGGGCAGGTTGTAGCAGATCTGAGAAGAGAGCTTGCTGAGGCTTTAGATGAAGTAGCACACCTTCGGGAGGGAAAAGATGCTTACATGCAGAAAACTCAATCATTGGCAAGCGAGGTCGAATCACTAGAGAGGAAAGCGAAGGAATTTCAGGATCTGCTTAATCAAGAGGAGCAGAGGTCAGCCTCTCTTCGAGAGAAGCTAAATCTTGCTGTTAAAAAAGGAAAATCACTAGTCCAACAAAGAGATAGTCTGAAACAGAATATTGGGGAGATGACCACTGAGATTGAACGATTAAGATCTGAAATAAATAATCAGGAACATTCTCTTTTGGAGTCAAGGCAGAAAATAAATGACTTGTCCTCTCAGGTGGAACGGTATAAAGGGTTTGAAACAGACAACCTGTCCTTGAATAATCGTCTGATTGAAGCTGAGCAACATATTCAGCACAATGAACATACTTTGAGCTTGCTTCTTAGCAAAATAGGTGAGATTGATACTGATAGGGAGATTAATGCGCATGATCCACTGCAGAAGTTGGAAGGAATTGGAAAGTTGTGCTCTGATCTACATGTTGCTGCAGCTTCTTTTGAGAAAGAAGCAAACAAATCTAAAAAGGCAGCTGAGCTTCTATTGGCTGAGTTGAATGAGGTTCAGGAGAGAAATGATTCTCTGCAAGAAGAAGTATCGAGGGCCTATGATGAGATATCAAGTCTCTCAAGGGAAAGGGATCTTGCAGATTCAGCCAAAGTTGAAGCTCTTTCACATCTGAGCAAAATGTCCGAAGAGAGAAGGATGCAAGTTGCTGAGTTTGACAGGTTCAATTCAAGTGCGCGTGAAGTCAAGAAAGGCTTCTTTGAGATTGCTACATTAACTGGGGATTTGTTTTCGAAGGATGTAGAGCTTCTGCACAATGTGAGGACTCATATGGCCTCTTGCCTGGAACAGATCGGGGTAAAGTTGGTAGCCAGTGAAGACCATGGTGATCTGGTTACTATGAACTCAAGATTCAAGGTACTAAATTCTCAACATTGATTATGTGACATGTCTTGTGTATTCTGTCTTTTTAGACACTTGAATTTGTGTAGCTTTCTTTTTTCGTAGAGACAGAACCACCTTGGTGACTTTTTAAATCTGTCTGTTTGCCTCCCTTGCTTCACCTGGATTGACAAATCAATTTGCGGACAAAAAATAATGCAACTGTGATCAAACTGAGAAGATTATGTGCAGCTTGAAAAGTTTTAGCTTCTTATATCAATCCTGAAATTTAAGATCTAGTGGCTATCATGCATAGTTTTGTTATTAGCCAGGCTCTTAATTCAAGGAGGGTTCTCGTTCCTCGCTTATAATCAAACAGATGGAGTTGGAATGTGGCTTTGGAAACTTTTCAATTTCTCATAAAAAGTAGATTGGTTAATAGATGAACTATAAATAACTGAAACAGCCGCACATGTAGATCTTGACATCTCGCAGGTCGTCCATCAGCAAATGTGTTGAAGGGATGACATTCAGCAAATTTGGAATGTCAGTAGCAGGCAGTGCACCTCATAAACAGGATATAAAGTAAACCGATGTGAAGATGATCTTGTGGAAACTGAAAGAAGGAACAAAAAGGTTTCCCTTTGTTTTTAATTTTTCATGTGCCAGTTTGTTACTGTATAGAAAAGGGCCTGAGCGTCTAATCGCGCTTCTTATTGTTGGTGTGCTGTCTGAAACCTTGTTGATGTGGTCCAGATATTCTGTGATCCAATTCAATCTGGTGCAACGAGCCAGTCCAAGTTTCGTTTTGGAAAGACACTTGTCATCCTCCCTAGGTTGCACCCAAGTATCTGTTAATGATTGGCTTCATCTATAACCTCGTAATGGACATTTATAAGTGTGCGTGCTTGTGACGTATAGTTTTGGCCTCTCTTTTGCTCTTTCACGGTGCCAATGTTTGGGGAGGAGAGAGTTCCATTTTTTGAAAGAGTCATGTTCTCTGTTTTGGGTGTTTTAGTGTGTTGTAGTTGTACTTTTTAAGTTCTGTTTGGAACTAAAATTGGCTTCTCTTGTTTTAGGAATTCTGGTCAAGGAACTCATCATGGGTGAATATGATGCCTGATCAAGTGGATGAGAATGTTGGATTTGATATCTGTAAGGTTCTTGGACAGCACCTTCAACAATTAATCGAAGTTATTAGTGCTTTTAAAGAGAGAATACATAGCCACTCAATGTCATTTAATGTAGAGGCTGAGCAGTTGACCACTGTGATTAGCACTGTGCTAAGGGAAATCACCTCTCAAAAGGAGTCCTTGAAATCCATCAAGAGTGACTGTGCCCGTCTAGAATCTACTGTGAAAGAGAAAGATATGGAGGAGGTTGTAATGCGTAGAAGCATGTCTTTGCTTTATGATGCATGCACTAGCTCAATAATGGAGATTGAAAATAGAAAGGCCCAATTGGCTGGTGACAGTTCGGCTGATGAAGATGTCAGAGTAAACTTACCAGCTCTGCCTTCAACTGATGGAGGGAGTTTTAGTCGGCTTACTCTTGCATCTTCTGAGGATTGTGTAAAGATTTTGGCAGATAAGCTGTTGTTAGCTGTAAAAACTTTTGTCGATGTTCAAACTGATAGTGTAGAAGGCCGTAGTAAAGAAATGAGAAGCACCATACTAAACTTGCAGAAGGAGCTTCAAGAGAAGGATATCCAAAGGGAACAAATATCTATGGAGTTTGTAAGTCAAATCAAGGTAGCTGAGGCTACTGCAGCAAATTATTTCCGAGATCTTCAATCAATGAAAAATTATGCTCAGGAGCTGGAGAGCAAGCTGGAAGCGATGGGCAAGGAACAGAGCGTGTTGGAACAGAGGGTAGCAGAACTACAGCGTGGGCATTCAGCCTCAATAGAGTTAGGGGAGAAGGTGAAGTCGCTAACTGGTTTGCTCACTGCCAAAGAACAAGGTCAGCCGTCTTTTTATTTTCATCAAGATGTACATCCTGTGTTTCATGGGCAACTCTTTTCTGTTAATGTTATTGACCTTTTTTATGTCCTTTCATTGCAGAAATCGAGGCTCTGATGCAAGCTCTTGATGAAGAGGAGAACCAGATGGAAGTCTTAAGAAGTAGAATTGAGGAGTTACAAAAAGTGGTGGAGCAGAGGAATAAAGATTTGGAGAATGTAGAAGCTTCTCGTGCTAAGGCTGTGAGAAAGCTCTCTGTTACTGTGGGCAAGTTTGATGAGCTGCACCAGATGTCTGAAGGTCTTCTTTCCGAAATTGAAAATCTTCAAACCCAACTGCAGGATCGTGATTCAGAGATTTCCTTTTTACGGCAAGAGGTCACTAAATGCACGAATGATGTTTTAGAAGCTACAAAGATGGCAAAGGAGCGAAGTTCTGGTGAACTTCATGAGTTTCTGACATGGTTGGATACAATGTTTTCTCATGTTCTGATGCGTGATGCCCATGGTCGTGATGACAATGCTAATCATGGTCGTGAATTCAAGGAGCTACTGCAGAAGGACATCACGTCCATAATATCTGAATTGGAAGACTTGCGGGTTGCAGCTCAAAGAAAGGATGCTTTATTACAAACAGAAAGGAATAGGGTGGAAGAGCTGTCACGTAGAAAAGAAGCTCTGGAAGTTTCTCTGCGAGAGAAGGAGCATCATCTAAATTCACTTAAAGATGTTGGGGATTCCGGCCTAGGAACCTCAGAAATTGTGGAAGTTGAACCATTGGTATGTTTATACAGATAAATTATATTCTTTGCTGCCTTGATATATGCTAATTTGAAAATCCTTCAATATTTGTTTTGGTTCTCAAATATGTGTTCTGAGATCTGACCATTTCATATGCTGATATAATTCTTGTAATTATATAGTTTTGATGTCATCTCACTTTACCTCTTTGAGGATCCATCATCCATCCATAGATATTCAGCTCTTCTACTGCCAGATTTCTTTGACTATACACCATAGATGGAAATCTCAATCTTGAATAGCTGCGGAATATTTAATTAGTGGATTTGGTGCTTATGGAACTTTTAGTCAAGTGTGTGGTATGGCTGTGAATGTGGCAATATTTAGAATTATCTTTTCATGCATGTCTTGCAGTTGAACAAATGGACTACACCAGTGACTTCCACTGCTTCTCAAGTCCGGAGTTTACGCAAGGTGAATAACGACCAAGTTTCAATAGCCATTGATACAGATCCTGAGAGTTCTGGTAGATTTGAGGATGATGATGATGATAAAGGTGACATTTTTGTCCCTGTTATGTCTGTCCGCTTCTTTTGATTCCCTAGTATAAGAAAAGTCAGATAGGTGATAACCCTTACTAAGCATGTTCAATTTTTTGCTCCCCTTCAGTTCATGGTTTCAAGTCGCTTACAACGTCAAGGTTTGTGCCGAAGTTCACAAGGCCAGTCAGTGACATGATTGATGGCCTATGGTGAGTTTCTTTTGTAATTGCTTCCTATATATTTTTCTTCACATATATAAATATGATTGAAGTTCGATTGGTTATCTTATATCTATATGCTGCTTTTCAGGGTTTCTTGTGACCGGACACTAATGCGTCAGCCTGCTTTTCGTCTTGGCATCATGATTTATTGGGCTGTATTGCATGCACTTCTTGCTTCATTCATAGTTTGAAATAGCTACAACTTTGCAACTGGTAATTTCTCTTCCTTTCCTTAAATTCTTCTTCCTTTCATTTTGTCAGACCTTTATAGCTTTATATAGATAATTGTTGCACTTGCATAATCTGAAACATATTGATACAATCAATGCTTTTCATAATTATGCTGGCAGAATCGTCTTTTATGGAGTTTTGCTTTGCAAGTAAGCTACAATTTATAGATAATTTCATGTATCATAATAGGATTGCTACTCATGGTGAATCTGTGTTTTTACCAAATTGATGAACTGCTAGCTGGCATTTCTTCACTTTGTGACTAGAGTAGTTGTTTTGTAGGTTATAATTTGCCTAGTACAGTTGACAATGGCTTGAAACTGCCTGTAGATTTCCAAGTGAAAGTGTGTGTGGGCCAGATATATCCACTAGTGGCTTCTAATGCTTAGCTATTCCTTGAAACATCTGTTAATTTACTTTCATTAATGGGGCTGTGTTTTTGGTTAGCTAGCCATTCGACAACCGTTCTTTGTGTGCCNCATGGCTTTCTCAATTTCGGAAGTTCTTTGATATGAGGAAGACTGATTAGATTTCGTGTTTTGTTAAATGAGTTATGGTGTTGCTGCTAACTATATGTCGTTTTATTCTCTGAGTTGTTGGGGTTATATGTATGCAAACGGGAAACACGTATAACTCTTTTAAAAAAAAATCTAGAAAACGTGGAACCAGAAAGTTTAACTTTGAAGTGATT
>BSSO01003486.1:0-16412 GCA_030267885.1 Mesembryanthemum crystallinum | reverse complement strand
ATACATTTATTCATGGTCAAAGCGCCGTGTTGGAGACCGTGCATAGTTTGGGCGACAAGATTTTAGTGAAACGGAGGGAGTATAAAGAACAATTAAACATGTGTTATTTTCTTTTGCACAGGCAGGCTTTGATGATCTTTTTCGTTGATTATTCTGGTTTGAGAATCTTTTATCACCGGCCATACTTTTTGTTATTTATCTTGAATTGGGTCGGTTTTTGTTGCAGTTTGTAATCAACAGTGGAGCACTTCCGTGTCTATTGAGCTTGTTGACTCATAATCACAAGAAGAGCATCAAGAAAGAAGCTTGCTGGACCATTTCAAATATTACTGCTGGAAACAAGGCACAGATACAGGTAATAGAACTTACCCTTTCCATCTCCCCATGATACGATGTCCTTTAAGAATGTGGAAGAGCGGGTGGAGAGGAGGGAGTTTCGGCCAACAACAAAAATAAGGGTGTGTTCAGTTCAAGAAAACTGGCCAGTTTACCAGAAAATTTTTCTAAGAAAACATAAAATCCAGAAAAGGTGTTCAAATTAGCTGTTTTCCAATTAGAAAACTTAGAAAAATGGAATACCGGCTTTTCTAAATTATAACTGAAGTTTGGAAAACAACTCAACACAGTTTTCCCCACTTTCCCTTTGTAAGTGACCAACCAGTTTTCCAAAAGGACAACACGGTTTTCCACCAATCTCCATATTTTAACTCTTAAAAAAAAAAAGGATTGCTTCTTCAATTCTTTCTGCTCACCCAGTCATCAGGTATGTCTTCTTCCTCTGTTCATCCCTTCTTCTTCCTTTTTTCTTCTCCTTCTTTCCCTTAATTTATTCATGTTTTTTTTCTTCTTGTTTTCGTCCTTAATCTGTAAATTGGTTTTTTTTTTCCTTGTTTTTTGGTGTAAATGGTGGAGTTAATGTTAGTCCTTCGCCTTCCATGGCTGTCAAACATGTTTTGTTTCGTTTTAATTTTTCTTCTTCTCCTTCATTCTGTTAATTTAGTCCTGTTTTTTTCGTTTTAATTTTGAATCTGAATCTGAATTTTTCTTTTTTTGAATTTGAAGTCAAAAAATTAGAATATGGAATTACTTCTTGTTTTTCGAATTTTTGATTACAATTGGTGCTAATTTATCGTTGTTTTGGTTTTGTTTTACAGAGAAATTCCATTGACCTGTTGAAGTTCGATTTGGTTCAATTGTATGGTTAATACAAAATAATTACACATTTATGAATTTTTATACAATTTCAATGTAATGGAAAATTGGTTACAATTGAGTACTTTTTTTTTTTCTTCTTTTCTTTTACAAAACTGATAGAAAACATGTCAGATTTGAACATGTTTTCCAATTTTCTTATTTGGAAAACTACACAATTTTGAACATGTTTTCCCAATTTTCAATGGTTTTCTAAGAGATAGGAAACTTGGAAAACTTCTGGAAAAATGGAAATGGAAAAGCAGAAAAAAAATTCTTGAACTGAACACAACCTAAAAATCTTGGAATTTGTGGTGTTCCATTTATCCTTATTCAGACATAAGTTTTATTATTTGCAGTAGAACCTTCTTTGCATGTTTTGTTCAGAAACTTCTCTATTGTGCTTAGAATATCGGAATTCGTGCTTCCTGATAATGTGGAATGATTTGTTTAGGCTGTTATTGAAGCTGATTTGATTGGCCCTCTTGTCAATTTGCTTCAAACTGCGGAATTTGACATAAAGAAAGAGGCTGCTTGGGCAATATCTAATGCTACATCCGGTGGTACTCCAGATCAAATAAAGTATGTTTTCTTTGTGCCTGGAGTATTTTATCTCTTTGTAGTTAACTGTAATAGGATTATCTTAAGGTGTGACCTTTTTGTGTTAGGTACTTTGTTAGTCAGGGGTGCATAAAGCCGTTGTGTGATCTCTTAGTGTGCCCTGATCCAAGGATAATCACTGTTTGCCTGGAAGGGCTAGAGAACATCTTGAAGGTCGGTGAAGCAGAAAAGGCCTTGGGCAACACTGCAGATGTTAATTACTATGCCCAGTTGATAGATGAAGCTGAAGGATTGGAAAAGATTGAAAATCTACAGAGTCATGACAACAATGAGATCTATGAGAAGGCGGTGAAAATTCTTGAGACATATTGGTTAGAAGAAGAGGAAGAAACTTTGCCGTCTGCTGATAGCTCTGAGGCGGGGGCCCAAATGTGGAGCAATGAGCAGCTACCTGTTCCATCTGGTGGATTTAAGTTTGGCTGAAGGTAACCTAAACTACTCGTCTTTTTAGCTTCTGGAATCCATCGATGCTATTGTTTGACCCCACCCCCCAAAAAAAAAAAAATAAATAAATTAAAAACCGGTTTCGTCTGCTCATGTTTCTATATTAATCATGTGATACGTGTAGATGATAACCAAAGTAGAGAGCATGTTTAGTAACAAGAGCTACATTTAAAGGATTAGCTTCGTTAACTCTGTTTTTGCTTCATATTCATACCACTAGAAACTTGTCTTGCAACTCCTCCCAAATCAAAGTTTCTCATGATGTACTTGCCCAAAATTGGAAGTTTTGAGTCTTCCTCCTCTCTCTTAAGGTTAACCATAAATGGAAATGCAGGATTTGGATGGATGCATGGAGTTGCAGTGAATTTTGAAGTCAGTGACATGGATTCAGAGTCAAGCTGAGGTCAGGTGGGTTCGAAGTCCAGCTCTGGTGTCGGGTTGGGTGGGGTCAAGTCGGGTCGGGTCATGCCACCTCGCTGTGTGTCAGTAGTCTCGTTTGGTGTCTTGTGGTCAATGAGGTGCTGGAGTGTTGGGTCAGTCAACTGGAAGCAGTCGAATAAGAAGAGGGGGGAGATTGTGGATAAAATGGTGACAAGATGGTTGGGTTCCCTGTTTTGCTACTACTGTTGAGGGAGAAGGGGCTTCTGTAGTTTGTCTTTGTTGCTTGTTCAAAATAGCGTTTTTTTTTTTTTTTTTTTTTGGTATACTGTTAAAATTTTGGTTGATGATGCTCTGGTGATTGTTTTGTCTCATGGATTTTATGCAAAAAGTGGTTAAGTTTACATAGTCCACTATCACTTTTTGTCATTTGCAGTTTATAGTACTTCCCTCCGTTTCACTAAATCTCAACGTCCTGACTTTGCACGGTCTTCAAGACGACACTTTGACCATGAATAATGTGTATTTTTCCATGTGCACATTGTGATCCAAGTTTTATTGCAACACTCTCCCTTGATGAGTAATCAGACATATCATCTTGACCCTTTTTTGGCTAACTTTGCAAATCTTCTCACTTGAGTAAGAGTCTGAATTACATCCCGATCATCTTGAGTCATCAATTCTAAAGGTTTTCCCATATTCCCATAGCCTTCTGCCCTCCTCATGGTCAATACTCAAGTCATTCTCAATGCTATAAACAAGATCTGTCATCTTCATAAACTGTTGGCGACCTCATAGTCACTGCCTATAGCTTCCTGATGAATTACTCTTTCTTTCATTTAGTATTACTGTTGGCAACCTCTTATCTTCCTTTCTTTGCTTTTTGATTCATTTTTTTTGCCTTTTTCCAACTTCTTTAACCTTGCTATCCAAAATCGGTTTGCTAACAACCATGTTATTATCAACTGAGCGAAACCTAAGAGAAATAGATGACGATGAAGTAGAGCTACTACAAGAACCGAGTAAGGAGTTCTATCCAACTTCAGTAGTGACAATATCTCACTACCAATAACTGTGATTGTGCGATGCGAATTCGAATCTGATGGTTTCATTGATTTCCCTAGCCAAATAAATAACCTTGATTCATTCATGATATCTAAACACATACTACATATAGTCTGATTTTAATATAACTATAAATATATAAAAAAGAAAAAAAAAAAAAACTATTTTATCATGCCTTAGTTATTATTGTCCATTATAGGCATAAAATAAATTTCTAACACAAATAACATGACAGTTCAAGACAGGGGAAGAACATACCCATCCCTTAATAAAGAGGATATGCTTGATTAAGCATATTCTTGCCACTTTTAAAAGCACGAGTAGACAAAGGAGAAGCTCAACTTTGAGAACTACTCTACAATAGTACTATTATTGATTATTAGAGTATTACTACTCCATTAGCTATGATAACAGCTTTTACTGCAGTCAAAGAGGACACTGTATGTATACCTTGTTAAGACCCATTTTAGGTTGTGAATAAATAATTAATTCAACTGTTGTATCGTTATTAGTAGAAAACAATCCATTTAAACATACACCACTCCATTAATCTATTGACATGATTTCATCCAATCGAGGAGTGTACAGCTTTCCCTGTCCCTTTCTCCTCGTGCAACCATTCCTTTAGCATGGCATTTTTTTTTTAATTTTTTTTTTTTTACCCTTTCCATTGTAGTATATTATAATTAATTATTATTACTATTTTATTGATTTAAATCCCAAAAAAGAAAAAAAAAATGGTTATAAGGACATAGGATATCCAAAGTTTCAAACTTTGAGTTAATTTGAACCAATTAGAATTATAGGACATGCTAAAGACCTAATAATATTCTGTTCCCTAACCTTAACTATATGTGAAAATGTGCTAAAATGATAATGTAATGATCATAGAAGAAAGAGCATAGATTTTGTATCTCTTTTCTCTTCTTAGTTGTACTAGTAAATTTTGTTCTTATGTTATGTGGCCACTGTAACCAAAAAAAAAAAAAAAAAAAAAAGTTAGAATAGGGCATAGAAGGAAAAGGGTAGAAATTGATTGTCTTAAATTAGAGGAACATTTTACATTTGTGGTCCTATTTTTGGTTTGGCTTTTAGATGTAAAAAAATAAAGCGGTGTCATGATCTTTCATTTTCCTTTCCCTTTCACGATGATGTCCTTGTTTCTAGATTTTGTTTTTCTTGCAATTGTATTATTTCACCACACCCCACACCCTCACCCCTAGGCCAGAATGAAAAGATAAGATAAAGAAAAAATCTTCGAGTTTTTCATTTCAATGTGGAGTTCTTTCTTTTGTTTAAGTGATTTGAGGTTTTTACACAATTATCAAATGATTTATTAGGTATATCCGATATGTCATATCATTATACTAAAACTAGTTGTGTGATTTTAAAATTATCATATCTTTAATTAGAGTGGTTATTGAATCCAACTTCATAAATTTTGAATCTTTAAGTGCCATGGATTTAGTATACATTGATATGTTGAGTATGTGTTACTTCATGACTTTCTCTATTCTTTGGCTAACGGTGGATCAATATTTGAATAACAAAATGAGTATGCATAATAGACTTAAACAAATATATATATAATTGTGTAAAATATAATTTTTTTTGAAGTGAATTTTGTGAAATGGGTGTGTACTTTCATACTTATGTTTTCATAAAAATCTGTCACGCCTTAACTAATGTTTTATCAAATAATGTGAACTAGTTTAAATAGTAATTAACATTTACCATATTGGATCTAAGTTTAGTATCTTTCTAAATCAATTGGTGTGCCTCATCATACCCCCAATTAAAGATTATGTAACCTTAATGCTCTTTCTTATTGACCAAATACCAAAAACAAGCCATACATTCAATATAAATAATCCCTTGGTTCCTATGTTATTGAGCACGACCATATGCAGCTTAACATGTAGGATAGTCACAACTCTTTTAGGATAATGTTTATCATCCATATCTCATAATGATTGTCTTAGTTCACGTTATACATAGGTGTAAAATGTTTTGGTGAGAATATTATATCGTGGAGAAGGAAACAGAAAGATTTGAGATACTTCTTATACAGCATTTAAAAATATTGATGTAACTGGTTACTATTGTGGATCAAAGAGAGTACTAGTATATTTTTAAATTGTTTAAAAACAAAAGAAGTGATGGGAGTAAATTTCTTCAAGTCTTGAATTTTGGTGATCATATTATAAGACCTTTTCTATGTGAATGTTGATATAAGGATAGTTTAAGGGAGGGGCAAACCTCGTTTATTCTCATCTCTTAAGAGTGGTTTAAAGTGAGCTACTTGGTGCTATTTATTGCCACCCAATTTGTACTAGTCTTGACAAAATCTGTCTTTTCGCTTCTACAAACTTTCTAGTTGGAAACAAAATGTCCCTTTTTTTCGACATTAGAAAGTATGGTTTAGGCTAGGATACATTGTTATCATATTGACTAATATACGCAGGATACACAAATCTTGCAAATAAATAAAACGTCATTTATCAGTGTTATTTTTGCCTGTTCATCCACCAATGAATTGGCGCTATGAGAATTATTTGGGTGATCAGGAGGCTAGGGCATCTTTGTTTGAGCAGTCAGATACAACTGAGAGCAAACTTCATAATTTACCATGTGCATCATCGCACTAATTAACCGCGTTTAGTAACTTGATTCGATAATAAATCAACAAATATGAGTTGTCTAATATTTGCTAATGGAGAGTTCAAAAGCCTGAAGAATCACAGACACCTCTACTTCTTAAATTTCACTATTAGGCAGCTTTATGGAAATGATTCCGCAACAGAAACATTCATTCCAATCTCTAAGAACACTACCAACGTCTTCAATCCTCATTGTTGATTTCACTAGAAGCATCAACGTTCATCTTAAGATCTCAACCACGGGGAGCCTCCCAAACTTTATAAGATGTTATAAAAATATGAATAGACGTTATAGACCTAGGCTTCTTTCTAGAAGTTTCAACTTTTTATATTTTAAAAAAAAAAAAAAAAAGGTACTAGTAGAGATAATTAGAAATAAACCTTAAGATTAGATTTCAAAGATGATAACTGGCATATAATGGTATGTTTGGCACCAAAAGTTTTCAAAAGCTAGATACAACTTGAACCTTGCAACTTGTTCGTTTTTATCTCAACTACCAAATAAGATTTTAGCAACAGCTCACAGCTACAACTAACTTTTGAAAGCTATTCATAGTATCTTTCACTTGACAACTAGATTTTGAATAAAAGTTACAACTTGTTTTTCTTTCTCTCTGCTACCAAACAAGATTTAAAGCAACAGCTACAGGTATAGCTTACAGCTACAGTTAATTTTGCCAAACATACTGTAATTCACCCAAGGGCAAAATTAGTTAATTAATTAGGACAAGATGAGTGGCATCTTGGTAGTTACATGGTCCCTAACTCAACAAATCAGCAACATAATCTAGAAAAGGGAGGGAAATCGACATGTTTAGCCACCTCTGAAATTTCAAAACACTTCCTCTAATGACAATGATTGAGTAGAGGCTATTAAATCAAATACAGTAAATGGGCTGTTTCATTCCGCCACTAATAATACTACTCCCATACTACTTTGTTTTGGCGCCTCCCACCTTGAAATATTCCCTCCAAAAATGATAGCCAAACGCGCCCTTTCTAAACTTTTGGCGGGCTTTTGTACCTTTTTTTTTTTTTTTGTTTGGCCACCCAAAACCAATAATTTAGCCAAAATCACCAACACCCAATGAGTGGCTTTGAGGATAGTATACAATCCCACCTTGGAGCTACCCAGCCAAAATCTAACAACACAAGAAAACATTAATGAAAATATTAATTTTTTTCTTTTTTTAATATTTTTGTTGTTGACAAATATAAACATCTTGAGTGTGATTAAAGGGCACTTTTAAAATAAAATATCGGATATTCCACGAATTTTTGTGTATATGTTTTATAGGAGGCAACCTGGTGTACAAGATGTAACATAACTTGTTCACCCAATAAGTCAAACACCTCTTGAGTTATGTAGAGAAATTGAGGAAATGATTTGTGCATGGATTATGTGGAGAATAGAGCCTTAACATCGGCTAAGTCATGTACACGTACAATAAATAATGAATCAAGGTGAAAACTTAACTACTTATATAATTAGTTCAATCTTGGTGAATGATTTTTGAAATTGAACTCTATGAAACAGTTGGTATGGTAAAAGAAGGTTCAGTGTGTTACCTGGTGATGTAACCATAATTTGGGTTATATTTTAGGATTGTCAAATTCTTGTGTACAACCGTCTAATTATTAGACGATCCAATGCAATAGTGATTTTTAGTAGTTTATCATTGGCTACTTTAGCCCTTTGATTAGGTAGTCTAATGATTGCACGGTTGCACAACAGTGTAGCTCATTATGATTTTTTGTGGGAAACCCCCTTTTTAAATAAACTTTTTGGAAAAAACTCTCTTATAAAAAAAATTTGTGGGGAACCCCCTTATAAAAACAAAATGACATGACTGACAGACCTTAAGTCATTTTTTTCCCAATTTAAATGAAATTTTGACCGATCTGCCCTCATCGTTTAAGTACATATTGCATGTTTTAAGCAAATATATGCTTAAAGGATAAGGATATATCAGTCAAAATCTCATTTAAATTGATCGAAAAATGACTTAAGGGTAGGTCTGTAGCCGAGCCGAGCCGAGCTAACCCGAGTTCGAGCTCGGCTCAAGTTCTGTCAAACGAGCTCGAATTCAAGCTCGAGCTCGATCGAGCTTTGGAAGTCGAGCTCAAGCTCGATAACTTTTTCGAGCTCGAGCTCGGTTCGTTTAGATAAACGAGCCGAACTCGAGCCGAGCTTATAAACGAATCACGAATTTTAAAATATATATTGATTATTTAATTAAATTTACTGATATTGGTGTATAAATGAGCACTAAACGAGCTTTAATCGAGCTTTAAGCGAGCTCATAAACGAGCTCTAAATGAACTGTTCGTAAACATAAACGAGCTGAGCACAACCCTGCTTGAGCTTGGCTCGTTAAATAAACGAGCTCTAAAAACCGGCTCGTGCTCGTGCTCGACTCGTTTATTAATAACCGAGCTTGTTCACGAGCAGCTCGCGAGTGTACCGGCTCTTAAGGGGTGTTCGTCATAGCCTTTTGTTTTGTTAAGGGGGTTCCCAACAATAAAAATTTATAAGGGGGTTCTTTCCAAAAATTCCATTTTATAAGGGGATTCCCCACAAACAACTCTATATTTTATATCAAAATAACGTATTTTGAGTAATATTTTGTAATCAAATACTTCAATCAGATGGGATTGATAGTATAGTAGACAAAACCTCAGCAATTTAGGAGGTTGAATGAGAATATAATCTAACAACTGTTCTAGGTTAAAATTGTAAAATGAGTTGATATCGGTATGGTATTGATAGTAGCAGGTTGATGGATCAATTGAAGGAAGTTGAACATGTTATGCTGGTTATTTATTTATTTTTAATTTTTTTTTTTTTTATCATGGTAACACACACTTTTCTAAATGGTCAAAAACATATTGGATTGGGGTTCCTCTGGTCAAGCGTTTTCGGGTGGTCATCTGCGTGTCATGGCTCAGTTAAGGTTGGCTCGAGATCTACTTAAATCAGGAATGAGCATTGGGACAAAATACCTATTGCTGGACCCCGTTGGATCAGGAACTGGTCCTAACATGCCTGGTCCAAACAGGATAGTTCCGATTCGAAAAATTCAGACCAAACGCGATAAAGACTAATTCTGATTTTAGGTATTACTTTTTCAGACCTGATATCCACTGGGTACCTAGTGCGACCTGTTATTACAAAGGGTGTCGAAGCTCCACTTTAGGTGCATTATTATGCAAGTTATGCAATTTTTTAAGTGATGTCAGTATGAGATTAGCTAAAATTTGGTAAATTTTGGCTAGTTGCTACCTACATTATGCATAAAAGGGAATTTGAAAGAAAAATAAAGACCAAGATAGAAGTATTAATCGACTACCTGGTTTTAAAACCAGTTCAAATTAGCTATTAGATTTTGCACCTGGTCTAACTAGTTCCATGACTATCTCATAGGATATAAGACCTGGTGGGACTAAGTATAGGAAATTTGACCGAGTACCTGGTTGTGCTCCCTTACCTAAAACATAGTTGTTGAAGTGACTAGTTCCCCACCGTTATTTTGAAGCCAAAGTTGTAAGAGTCTTTAAGCCCGAACAATCTTTTTTTTCCCCTCTTAACCTTTAATCTTAAAGCACAAAATATTGTATTAGTATCAGGCGAAATATAAAACTAGAATGGGTGACATATAAAGTTTTAATTTCACTTTTTGTTCCCTCTCCCAGTATCACTCTAATATCAATTTTTGCTTATACAATACCAAGTTATGCTTATCCAATACTCACTTGATAAAAAGGTTTACATGAATAAAGATGGACTGATCTTGAAACGTTTAAGATTTTGATTTCGATTCAATCACATTGAACCATGAACACCCTTAGTTGTAAAACCTAAAAGTAAATGTAAGGGAAATTCTATATGGTGCCAATGTGGTTTGAAAAGTTCTACATGGTACTCCCTCCGTTTCACTAAAATCTTGTCGCCCAAACTAAGCACAGTCTCCAACACGGCGCTTTAACCATGAATAAATATATTTATATGAACTTAAAAATTTATAAAAATTTGATATTTTGAAAATACTATTTAAGATGAATCCAAAAATATTATTTTAAATTTGAAAATTATTATACTTTTTCATATATTAATGGTCAAAGTTTGAAAACTTTGACTTTGAAAACCTTGGATGACAAGATTTTAGCGAAACGGAGGGAGTAGAATTTATTTATTTTTTTAGATTCTACGTGATGCCACTGTACTCCTGACAAAGTGTGTCCCGTGACCTAAAAGTAGTAAAACGTTAAGTTTTTAGTCATATTTGTGAAATGACTGTATTGTCCTTACTGAAACGCGTGTGTTTGTGAATGAAACGCAATTGATTCTTGCCTTTAACAATCAAACATGATTAGCGCTAACTATTTCCCTCCTAATGATCACTTTTGTCTCTCAACACTCCATTAACTTCCTAATCAGTACCTTTCTCACAGCCCCATTAACTCCCTTAATCAAAGAAAAATCCCTAGTCTCTCACTCTCTCATGCATTCTCTCTCTGGTTCTCTCTCCCTCACCATCTTGTGGGTTCAATCTTGTTGCTCGGTTAAAATTGTGGAAGAGTCTGCTAATTTTGATCAAAACTGAAGGTTATTACTGCGTTTTCGGTCGATTCCATTGGAGATTTGAAGCTTGTTAGCTGGGTTGTGCCTCATCTACAATGTTGGTTAAAAAATTTCAAATTTGAAATGAAGCTCTTCATTGAATTCCTTGAAGAAGATGAACGTGGTCCTTTCATTTGGAAACCCAGAAATTTGCAGTTTTGAGGTGTGAGAAAATGTCAGATGATGAAGGAAATGGTGGATAGGAGGGAGGAAGTTCGTGGTTTTATAAGGGGTGGACGAAATTAGGTAGGTTAAAAGGATAAAAGGGTGGCTAGGTAAAAATTGGACCAAAAACTTAACGTTTTACTACTTTTGGGTCACGGGACACACTTTATCAGGAGTACAGTGGCACCACGTAGAATCGAAAAAAAAAAATTCACCATGTAGAATTTTCCAAACCACAATAGCACCATGTACAATTTCCATAAATGTAAATATGCACAGATTTAGCATAAACTTGCGTAACGCCTAAATTCACATTTAATGAGCTCCTCCAACCAACAAAAAACCGAAACCACAATTGTCAAAAACACAAAAAAAGAACTCAAAAAAATTTTGAAAGTGGAGCCAAAACCAAAAAGATGATTGAAAACGCAAAATAATTAGGAGGGCAAAGTTGAAAATGTGAAATGTTTGGCGGGAGGATTTGTGTGATCAAAAAATTTCAAGATCAAGGGCAAAATCGTCATTTCAAACCACCCATCAAAGGGGGCTAGGGTTTCGTCTCGTGTCTCAATCGCACACACAAATAGCAATAGCAGTATCCGCCCCTTTTTAATTTTCCAATCGGCTGCGGATAACTCTCCTCTGTCGGTCTTTTCTCTCTCCTCTGCTCTGTTTTCTCTTATATTTGCATGTCGGTTTAATCTCTCTCCTCCAAATTTCCCCCTCAAAATCCCTGCCCCATCTTTTCAATTCTCTCTCCTCCATTTTCTTCCCTCTGATTTCCCTTCAACAGATCCCTTTCTCTCTCCTCCTCTTTCCCGCTCTGCCATTTTTGAGTGTTTCTTTTAGCTCCTCCCGCTCTCTGATCAAGTGATCATTCTTCTTACATCTTTTCAAATGATCACATCTTTGTCATCTGATCTCCTCCTTTACTCTCTTTGAGCACTAGTTTTCTCTTTCTTTCGATTTCTTCTGTAGTAGCGCTCTGTTTTGCTCTGTTCTAACACAGGGGACTGATTAGGGTTTTTCCGTTCAACCTTGTTTGGTTATCATCTGATCAATCCGAGTCTTACCCAGTCCCCTTTTTCGAGTTTATTTTTGTGGGTTTGTTCCAGATCTTCGAAAAAGTGAGTAAAAATGGTGGATCACGGTGACAAGGTCAGTTGATCACTCCCCTGTTCTGATTTTTCCCCTTTTCTATTTTTTTTTTTTTTTAGGGTTTATAAATTACTAGAAGTGATCTGATGATCATGATGATGATGATGGTGATGTTAACCCTTTGATTTGATCAATTAATGCAGAGATCAGACGGTGGAGAAATAAACAACAAATACCCAGAAGGCGCATCTTCCGAAGAAAGCCAAGCGAGTGAGATCAAACGATGTGCTGATTGCGGCACCTCTAAAACCCCTCTTTGGCGAGGTGGCCCCGCCGGCCCTAAGGTAACATAACTTCCCTCTTTCTCTCTCCTAATCACAGCCGTTGGATTTTGTTATGATGTTTGATGATGATGATGATGATCTGATGATGGGGTTTGTGATCTGCAGTCACTGTGCAATGCATGTGGGATCAGAAGCAGGAAGAAGAGAAGGGCAATTTTGGGATTAAAACCAGAAGAGAAAAAATCAAAAAAGAGCAGCAGCAGTAACAGCAACAGTAACAGTAACAGTAACAGCAGTGGTGGTAGCAGCAGCAGCACAACAACAAACAATAGATTGGGGAGCCCACTTCATCAACGGCTGATGGAGATTGGCAGAGAGGTGATGATGCAGAAATCAACGGCTGATAAGCAACACAGGAGGAAGTTGGGTGAAGAAGAACAAGCGGCTGTGCTTTTGATGGCACTCTCTTATGGCTCTGTCTATGCTTGATGATCATAATAATAATAAATCATAGATTATGGGGTTTTCTTTTTTCTTTCTAATTTTTAGTTTTAGGGTTTTTTGGGTTCTAATTTTAGATAAGTTACTATATTAGTAGTAAGAGTAATTAGTAGGATTTTTAAGGAAGTGAGTGTGCCTAAAAGGTGTAATCTTCTTCAAGAATCAAGGAAAGGGAAAAAAAAAAATGGTCTCTCCTTTAATGGAAAAGCTTATTCATAGCTTTATTTGTGTGAGATTGGGAGAACCAAGTTCTCTTATTATGTATTGAGTGATCAATCAAATTACTAATTTGAATCTAATTATTGAGTGTGTATTTGCCATTTGGGTCTAAACATGTCTCCTCATGATAATCTGGTGCCTAATGTTATTGGCAATGGTTGTCATTTAAGGACTTATTCTCAGTTGATTGTTACAAATCAGAGTTAAATGGAATTAAACTGAATTCAAAGCGCGAGTACATAACAACTTCACCTTGTAGATAAATTAATTGTAAAAACGAAAGGGGTTAATATATAAGTTGAATCAATTTGATAATTATGCTAATTTAAGGTTCTGAGGTCAGCAAAAAGTGAGTTTTTGCGGCGTAGAAACAGAATTATTAGCTAGAGGAGATAGTAGTGAGAGTAGTATACTGTATTTCTCAAGATAGAAACATTTGTTTGAGAGAAGGGGCAGAGATCAGAGAGTGAATAATAGAATCTGTTTTGGGGGAAATTTAATTTATACAACCAACACCAACGTGTGTGTATTTGATTAGGTGGTGTCAACAAAAAGATATCCTTGTGAATTGTGAATTGTGAATTGTGAATTGTGATGATGCTTGGTTGCTCATTCATTACTCATTAGGCTTAGGATTCTATTTTCATAGTGGCTTGCTTCGAATCACTTGATAGTGCCCCTTCCTCTCACTATCGCCCTATCTATGACTATTACTATTATCTTCCTTTCTTCTACTTGGTTTGCTTTATCCCTTTTCATATTCTTTTGGTTTTAGAGAAGATATAAAATTTATAAAAATTGAACTCTCGATCTTATTGATAGAAACTACAAGAGGGTTTGATCGGCATGGGAGTACTACGGCGAGATGAAAGAGGAAGCGCACGCTTTACAATGTGAGAAGAGTTCAAACTAAATGGTATGCTTTGACGGCGGAGTGTGAAGTCACTTTATTGTAAGTGGAGTCAATGTGTTAACTTGTCTATCTTATTATGATCCTAAAATCGGATAACATTTCTTTATTCTCTTATTTCCACCGTCACTTTTTTTTCATTTTTAAAATATGGATCGTTTTAGATGATATTTTTTTATTTAGTCATTCATTTAGTTTTTATTTTAATCCTAGAATCAAGTGAGGAGGGATGAGTATTATGTCGCCCGCCACCTTGATAGAGTTTGTTCCGTAAAAAATTTGGATTGATTGTTATTCGAAGGCCATCTCTGCTTAATATTCATGGATACCTTATTGATAGAAGAACGATTAGTCCCCAAAATATATTTATGTGATAACATGTGTTTTTCCCCATTATCTCCTATTTTTTCTTTAGGGAAAGGTGTTTGCAACTTTGCATTGGTTAGTTTGGTGAATTTATTTGTTCTTTTATCCTTTACCTTCTCTTCCATTATCTCCTATTCTACACCATCTTTTCTACGAGCCCAATAACTTTATTAATAACTTTATTCTATATGGTGATTTCAATCAGCATACTTAACCATTTCTTTTTCTTAACCAATTATTAAAATTTCATTCTTTTTCTCCCCGTATATGTTGCCAGAAATCATAATTTGTCAAACAAAGTAGTGATTATACACCCAAATCCAAATTATAAACACATCTCTATGCATGAATCAATGTAGGTGTAGTATTTTTAAGTAGTGATTATACATGATTTCACTTTGAGTCCACATTCCAATTTCATTAACTTAGTCATCTCTTTTATAACGTGTCATACGCACTTGCTAAGGCCTTCGAAGTAATATCCTTTTTAGTAAATGATGTTGAGGAACATGGTTACTAGATATATGGACGAATGATTGGGTGATTGGGCACTGGCATATCATGATTCCCAGGTGACTGGACTCGCGGATATTCAAGTGGTTAGGCGCTGTGATGCCAAGATGTCTGGATGTGCGTGTATTCGGATGCCAAAGCATGCGGACGTCCTAGACATTTACGAGTAAGCATGCATAGCACCGGAAAGTCTTGACAATCTGATAGTATCACCGAGGATAGAGTGACCCTCACCTTGTCCAGTGCTCAGGACAACCTACCCATCCCAAAAACCCAAGCAGCCTTACCCGCGACAAGGGGCGGGCGCCCGAAATGCCAAAAATCGAGTTATGTTATTTTTCCACGATATCGCACAGTGAACCCTATAGAGACGTGATAAGATCCTGAGGTTGGAAATAGGGTCCTTAAGAGTCCTTGAAGACCTTTTGTTGGTCATTTGAGACCTCGAACATCAAAACACTGGGCATAAAAGGAGGTACGTTGCTCGGAATCACCTGCTAAACCATGCGGCAGTCTCTAGGGTGCCCCTTAGTCTGCATGCACTCCCATGGGATCAAATTGAACCGACACCCGAGAAGGTCCAGAACCTTGGGTTTATTATAATCGGCATAATGGGGGTCCAGAATGTGAAAAATTGAAGTATGTTATTTATTCACGAAATTGGACGAGGACCCCCGCCCATAAGGACGTGGTAGGAGCCCAAGGCTAGAAAGCGGGTCTCGGAAAAATTCTCCGGATATCCTATATTGGTCACTCACTTGTGAGACCCTAAGCATTGAAATCGTTGCCACAAAGAGAGGTAGGCCGCTTGGAATGGCCCTCAAGCCACTTGATGATGTCCTCTTTCACATTGTATTCATTTGCAATTGCTACTCCAAATGCATCATTTACAATAAATCACTTCCATTGCTCATTTTTCATTTTCAAAGGGATTCCACTTCATGAAATAGCCATGGCTGCTCTTGTGTTTATAGAGAAGTTGAGCTTGTTGTTTCCACCGTCACAAATCTTCACCTTGGTTTTAAAGTCATAGTTAGGGTACATCTTGTAATTAAATTACATGTTTTGAATAATACGCCTTTCCATTTTTCTATCGATTGGCTAATTTAGCAAACTTATGGCATTAGCCAAAGTTAAATTATTTCAAAATTTCAAGTATCCAAAGTGGAAATTTGAAAATTTGATGTGACAAAGAAACTTTTTACAACTAGATATCAGGTGCTTAAAATTTAGTGTGTTGGCTAGTTTCTCCTTAAGTGTGATTATTGACTAAAGGGCATCTTTCAACACACATTTTTTTTTTTTTTTTTTTTTTGGTGTCTGCAAGGAGGAACTTCCTTCCTCCTTGGGCGTGGCTAAAGGGTACCTCCTAACGC
>BSSO01003485.1:0-16414 GCA_030267885.1 Mesembryanthemum crystallinum | reverse complement strand
AAATAACCTAGTAGTTGCCTCCATGGTGGCATAACCCCACGTGTTCTTCAACTAAAAGGATGCCTATGTTCTTCACCTTCGGGGGATCCAACCCGAAAGCTATCTTGCCCTCAATGTTCAAGTTCAAGAATTAGTAGCTTAACAAACAAATTGGCAACCATGATCATACAATACAAAGGCCAATTTAAGGCATGCAGCATCTAAAAGTCAATCATGCATAACAAATAAAGCTCCAGCAACGATCATGATCAATATAAGGATCAAAACTAACAAACATATGCTAATAATATCCAGTACTTTTACTATGACAAATTTCCAGCCTTAGTAATAACACTACCTACCAAAAATCACACTTGATAGCCTATCAGTTATAAAGTACAATCATGCTGACACTCTGCTTTATCACGACGTTCCATTTGCTGATATAATCAACATAACATAATAGCATACATGTGTGAATTTGCCAGAAAACTCAACCAAAATCCATTGTTAACACAACCAGCGTCTAATATCACAATAGCACAGAACCTGGCACACATCACATAATCAAAAATAAGGTTTTAGAAGTGAGAAAAGGATAGGCATTGATATTACCTTTTACACGCAATTTACGGCCTAATTTGATCAAATTCGGTTACTAGGCTCCTCCAACAAACCTAATTAGCAATCAAACAATTCCCAAATCACTACCCACAAACTGAAATTCAGAATTTAATCTGAATTCATAATCAAACTGGTTAACTCAAAATAATATAACCAATAATGATTTACATAAACCAATTTCAAATCAAAATAAACGTTTTATCTTTCAAATCAAAAATCAAGACTCATAACTGTCAAGCCTAAGAAAGGGAAAGGGCAGGGTTTTCACAAAGCTAAGAAAAGAGAATTTGAGGAGAGAGAGTGATTAAGGAACCAAGAAGAAGGACGGTGGTGGTTGCTGGTCGTCGGGTCACCAGTTGGGTCGCCGGAATTCACCGTGGCAGTGCAAGGAGGGGAGAGCGAGAAAGAGAGAGAGCAGGTGACTGAGAGAGGGAGGACGTGGGAGAGAGGAAGAATGGTTTTCCCCCTTTTTTTTGTGTAAATCAAACGACAGAGAGAGACTGAGAGTTTGAGGGCTTGTGAGACTTTTTATTCTTTTTCTTTTCTAGTTTCCTATTTGGATTAGAAGTCTAGCTAAGGTCCAATTCTCAACTCTGAAATAAAAGGAAATCAACAAAATACAATTTTCTCCCTTTTTGAAACTCAAAACTAATTATTCCAATAAGAAATTAAATAATAAATGGGAAAATATTTTTATGAAAATTTGGGGTATTACAATTTGTCTCCGCTTTCTTGAGCCTCTAGATAACTTCCACTTTCCATTGGCAAAGTGGTTTACATATCCCTCATCATCGAGCCTTCTAGCTGAGATTAAATTTAGCTAAGTATCAGGACATGTCTTACATCTTTGAGTGTTAATATGTAATCGGAGTTGGATTCCACACAAACATCTCCAATACCAACAATCTCGGAGGATCCATCATTTCCCATCTTAACATAGCCTAGATCATTGCTCGTATAGGGTGAAGAAAAATTCTCCTTTTGGCAGTTAGGTGATATGATACTCCAGTATCAACTACCCAATTGCAATCTTCGCTTGTTAAATTATAACAAGAACCATCACCAGCAAAGAAAACACATCACATACCGCTGTTGCATTAACATTTATATTATCTTCTTTTTCATTTCCTTTTTCATTCTTGGCTCTCATGTCACGCTTCCACAATCTGCATTCACTTTGCTTATGTCCTGGTTTGTGACAATAAAAGCAAGTGAACCATTTTCTTGATTTCGATCTTCCTCTAGACTTATCCCGGTACTGGGAGCCTCTTTGCCTAGGCCCCCTACTTTCAACGGCATTTACTTCTAATTGACTCGTAGAAGCAAATTCCTTCATCCTTGCTTCTTCATTAAATAAGCTATCTTTCACCATCTCCAATGTAAGTGAACCGTTAGGAGCAGAATTGCTCAAAGAGATAACAAGTGTTTCCCAACTATCGGGCAATGAGCTGAGCAGAAGCAGAGCTTCAACTTCGTCATCGATATTCATGCTGACACATGCTAGCTAGTTAACAATACCCTGAAATTTATTCAGGTGCTCTGCCATATTTTACGTTCTTTATATAACAATCGGACCAGCCTTCTCACGAAGGTGGCTTTATTTAAAGCCGTCTTTCTTTCGTACATTGTCTCTAGCTTTTTCCAAAGCTTATAGGCATTGGTGTCAGTTACCATGTGTTGAAACACGCTTTGATCAATATATTACTGGATTAAACCAACAGCTTTTCTGTTCTCCAACTTCCAGACATCTTCTGTCTTATCTTCTGGTTTCTTCTCTTTTTCAATGGGATTGTACAAATCCTTATAATAAAGGATATTTCCATTCGAGGCTTCTAGTTTGAGTAGTTGGATGATGTCAACCTAATCATGCCCGAGAGGGTCATTGTATCTTCCATTTTGTTCCACACGAATTTTCTTACAAACCTTGCTGTGATACCACTGTTGGGAAAGTTTACAAAAAGTAGAAGCGGAATAATATTCTTTTTCCCTCTATGTAGAAGCAAAATAAGCTAACAATACTTCTCTAGAAAAAAAAACTAGACGATTTCAACAATATAAGTAAAGTATTTGTTTTGTGAATTTCTGAATGAATTAAATGTTTACAATTAAAGGTATTTGTAACCTTGTATGCTAAATTATTAGAGATAATAATCTCTTCATTATTTTTACTTTGTATACTCTTTCCTCATAAGGAGGAATTCCAACAATTTGAGTATTTGGTTGTGTTTGTTATTTATTTGTTCCCTGGACGAAAATTTGATAAGAAGGCAGTTAGATGTATATTTGTTGGGTATGATACTCAACGCAAAGGGTAGAAGTGTTATGATCCTTCCACGGGCGCTACTACTTATCAAGAAATGTCGTGTTTGATGAAGCATCTTCATGGTGGTCATCACAAGCAATGTCTTTGCCAGATTCAAAGGAGATGAAAGATCATCTCCAAGAGAGAATGGGGGAGGAGAAAACTATAACACCCCAACCTCCTACACAGGCTGCTGGTGCTACCAAAATCTGCTTTCCTGGTTGATGATTGTTCCTACAGATCACCACAAGTCTTTGCTCATGAGAAACTTCCCAGGATATCACCCATCCCAATACTACTACCAGCCAACCACGCTTAATTGTGGAGTTTCTTGGATTTGAGCTCTTTGAAAAGAAGATGCACATTGGTGATATGAGTAAGACTATCAATCATTTAAGCTTTTAAACTCTTGGACAGGTAACAATCTCCTCTGAAGATAGTTTATGAACCTCTAATGAACAATTAATCGGTGTAGTCGGTGAAAGCTCATCATAATCATCATCATTGTTAGCATGATCATTTTCTGGATACTGATCTACTGATATTTCCTTATATAAATCATTGCTAGAAATTTGAATAATTCTATTTTCAATTTTCTGCTCATCCCATTTCCATGTTCCATTCTCATCAACCTTGATATCTTGGTTGATCGCTATCTTTTGGATGCTGAGGTTTCAGATTTTATAGCCTTTTGACTGTGAGTTATATCTTAGAGAGATTTCTTTCTCCATTGTATCATCAAGCTTGCCGCTCTTTTGAGATGGGACATATGCATAGCAAATTGAGCCAGTAAATTCTAAGGTGCTTAGTTGTTGGCTTAACTCCACTCCAAACTTCAATTGAGGTCTTCCCTTGAATTGCCTTGTAGGAAGTTTGTTATAGGAGTTGGAGCCTAATTAGTATTTGGCAAGTTTCCTAATTGTTAAGAACTACTAAATATCTTAAAATATATGTTTCCTAGTATATTTAGGATATTCTTAAAGGTGTTTTATGAAAGATAATATCCTATGAATGTTAGAATATATATTTGGGGAAATAGTTCGGTTGTTCGTAGTCGGTTTCCTAATCCTAATTGTGTTAATTAGGAAGTTGTGCTTCATGGACGCTCTATAAATATAGAGTTCTTGGTGGTAATTAAGGGTGTGCTAAAGAGCCATGTAGGGTGCTTTAGGTGAGAGAGAAGGAAACCCTTAGGGTTCAGGTTAGTCATCGGGTAGTGATGGGATTCACCAAGTTTGTACTCCCTTAACTCTTGTATGGGACAACACATATGAGTCAAGTAGGAGTAGTTATAATTCATGTGAGGGTTGAGAGCATGAAAGGCTTGTTTAGTGGATTCATTTTTGGCTGTGTGATCGATCTTATGGTTTTTCGCTCGGTTCTTGGGTTTGCACGTTAAAATCTCTTGTGCCCTTTATTGTTCGATTCTTGATTGTTATACTTTATGCATTCCATCACCTATGATAATTTTGTTGTAATCCCTAAGTATAGTAGGTAAACAGATGTATACATAGCATCCGTCCAGAGTTTCTTCGGCAAATTCTTTTAAGCCAACACGCATCTAGCCATTTCCATCACTGTTGTGTTTTTTCTTTCGGAAATTCCATTTTGTTGAGGCATATAGCCAACTAGCGACGCCTTCATCGTCCCAATACTTATCAAGTTCAGAGGAAGTATACTCCTTCCCTCAGTTGGACCTAATTTTCTTCATTCTGCAGCACTTTGAGTCTCATCAAGAGCTTTGTACTTCTTAAACACGTGGGAAACATTCTATCTATCTTTCACTTAATATACCCATGTCATTCGAGTAAAATCATCACTAAACCAAATGAAATATCTATTCTAGCTAATGTGAAGATTGCATATGTCAGTATTTACTAGCCCAATTTTTTTGTTGCTCACTATGCACCTTCGCTACAAAACGGTTTCCTATGTTGCTTTCCAAGTTGACATGCTTCGCATAAATCTTGCATAACATTGATTAGAGGAAGGTCTTTGACCATGTTCTTCTATAATACTTGGTAGTGATGCGTGGACATCAGCAAGAAACAACACAAGGAACAGCTAAGGGCACAACATAAACAACACACGGAACGGCTAAGGGCGCAACATAAGGAACAGGTGCAGCAGTAACCAAGGGAGCAACACTTGTTCCAGCACGCTGATCTGTTACCTGGAATTACTTGGGCAGCAAGGAGAGCGATGAGTTGGCAGTTTGGACGTGATTTTTTGGGCTGAATTTTAGTAGGTTTAGGAGTCTTTATTTAGTTTTACTTGTTATGATAAGATTTAGTTAGAATAAAATAAAAATCAGATTTTGGTAAGTTTTCTAAAGCCATTAGGACTCTTATGTTAGTTTCCTAATTAAATTAGGAGATCTTTTTGTTATCTTTTGTTTTCAGATTTTTATTAGATGTTTCTAGAGAACTTCGTGCACTATATAAGCACGATTTAGGGGTTATTTTCAGTGTGTGTGATGATTAATGAAAAGAGAGTTTTCTCAAAATCTTTAAATCAGTGATGATTTAAAAACCCGTTAGTTTCAGTGATTGGATAACATCCTTCGATTTAGTGATTGAATTGAAACCCTAAGTTTCAGTGATTGGCTTAGAACCCTAGTTCTTGTTGATTAAATTTGAGTGATTCGTTTAATTCACAAGTCCATATCCTTATATTTTCGTTTAATCCATAAACCCACAAAAAAGCTCATCATACCCTATTACCCACCGTGTGTACCCTTCCGCATACGCATTAGATGGTATCAGAGTACAGGCTTTTGGGATTTTCTTAAATTCCAAACGATTTTATAGCTTCGGTTTTGAAAAAAGAAAAAAAAATGTTCTTTGATTGTTATCTCACAAAGGAGGATGTCCAAAGGTGTTACAAGTGCTATGGATGGGGACACTCATGGTTTGAATGTGCCTCTAAAGTAACTATAACTTATGAAGAGTGGAAGATCTGTGCCCAAGTACGAGAAGCCGATGAAGAATATGCAATATATGAAGAGTACAAGCGTAATCTATTGAAAGGCGTTTCTTGAGGCAACAATCAAGTGTTGAAGAAATGTTTCATCAAAACAATGTTGATGACCTTTTCGAAGAAGACATTTATTTTGATCCTAATTAGCCACCTGGGTTTGAGGAGGATATTGTGGAGGGAAAACTCCAAGGGGAAGAATTAGCCTTCAACCTTGAAGAACCGAAGGAACTCAAGGGGGAACAAGATGTACAGAACGCGTGGCATCTAGATAGGAATGACTTGTTCTCATCTTCTTGGCAGGATCTAGTTGATCAATTTCTAGACAGTTCAAGCATGAGGCAGCCACGCGTGGACAAGATCGTTCCAAGGAGAAGAGCATTCAAAGAATGAAGAACAACCAAGAGATCTCCACAAGATTATTTCTTGCGCTGTTGGTGTGTTTCTCGACGGCTCTTGTGTCAAGATGCATGGAGCATTCGAAATTTTTGTCTTTGAACCAGGTGGTCACTTACTTTACTTGAAGGAGAGACCTCTAAGATTCGAAGACGAATCTTTTAAAGAGGAGGAGTTTGATGCGTGGGCATCAGCAAGAAACAACACAAGGAACTGCTAAGGGCGCAACATAGGGAACAGGTGCAGTAGTAACCAAGGGAACAACACCTGGAACAGTTCCAGCACACTGATCTTGTACCTGGAATTACTTGGGCAGCAAGGAGAGCGATGAGTTGGCAGTTTGGACGTGATTTTTTGGGCTGAATTTTAGTAGGTTTAGGAGTCTTTATTTAGTTTACTTGTTATGATAAGATTTAGTTAGAATAAAATAAAAATCAAATTTTGGTGAATTTTCTAAGCCATTAGGGCTCTTATGTTAGTTTCCTAATTAAGTTAGGAGATCTTTTTGTTATCTTTTGTTTTCAGATTTTTATTAGATGTTTCTAGAGAACTTCATGCACTATATAAGCACGATTTAGGGGTTATTTCCAGTGTGTGTGATGATTAATGAAAAGAGGGTTTTGTCAAAATCTTTAAATCAGTGATTGATTTAAAAACCCGTTAGTTTCAGTGATTGGTTAACATCCTTCGATTCAATGATTGAATTGAAAGCCTAAGTTTCAGTGATTGGCTTAGAACCCTAGTTCTTGTTGAATTAAATTTGAGTGATTCGTTTAATTCACAAGTCCATATCCTTTTATTTTTGTTTAATCCATAAACCCACAAAAAAACTCATAATACCCTATTACCCATCCTGTGTACCCTTCCGCATACGCATCAGGTAGAGTGCACCCAATTGGTAGGGCATATATCTTTTGTGCCATAACGATATCTCATCTCCTTGATATTTGATTGCAACTTCATCAGAATTGTTCCACTTTAGAGGAAAACTTTTGGTTCTGCATTTTGACATGAGTAATCTCGCTCTTTTTCAAATCAAACATGGTGCAATGATCATTTTCAAAATTGACCGAATATCCTTGGTTAATTATTTGAGGAACACTCAACAAATTTTCATTGAGCTCAAGATTCAAGAACTAAAAGAACTTTTTTTTTTTTTTTTTTTTTTTTAATGTATGTCGTACCTTTTTTGGTTTGCACATGAACAATACCTTTGCCTTGGGACTCCACCACAGCTCCATTTCCCATTCAAACGGGAATCTTCATAGAAGTGTAAAGATTAGTAAATATATCTCGATTATGTGCCTGTGATTAGTGCACCCACCATTAATAAGCCACCAATATTCATTAACATTATTGGAGCCTGCTGCTTGACAGGCATAGAACTAGTGATCTTCTCCATAATTGCTTTTGATGAAATTTGCTTGCTGGCTGATGATTCTGTTGGCCATGTTTTACTCTACAATCTTTTTTAATGTGGCCAAACCTTTTGCAAAATCTAGGGCTTGCCTTTGAACCAACACTCTTTTTCTGGGTGATTGTTTTTTCTACAACACATGAAAAAAAAAAAAAAGAAAAAAAAAATCTTTTTGAGAAGCATTTCCCATAGAGCGATATTGTGCTCTATCGTTCTTTCTTTCTTTTCTGGTGTATATGTCCTTGCTACATTTTTGTTTTGACAACATTGCTTAATGTCTTGTGGCTGACTATATTGTTCTCTCAAGAAAATAAAAAAAAAAAACATTATATTTTATTATTGATTAGCACCATGAAGAACCTCCATCACAGCATCACGCAATCCTGTTATTGCATGTCTTTTCACTCACACATTCGCTGAGAGTCTGTATCTTCTGAAAATATATGAGATACATGCTTTTTGCCATGGTAAATCTCATAGAAAAGCATTGTAATTGTTCTGTAGGTTTCTCTGGTCACTGGATTGTTTCTCTTGCTGAATGATGCCGTGGTAAGCTTCATCCTTAGTATTTTCAAGTGATTTATTTAATTTTTGCGATATTGTCATAATAATCTCAAATGTTATATAAATCTTTTTAAATAACTGCTTCAAGGGCAGCCTCAACACCAAAGAGGCGCGGCTAATGGTATTTCTATGACTGCAATGTCTATCTTCAAGGCAATTGGTCCTGCAGGTGGAGGTGCCATGTAAGTAATTAAAATTAGCACTTAGTAGAAGNTATTGAAAATATTTCACAACTATCATTATCCATTCTTCGCCTGCACTACTTTCCTGTTTGGAAAATGTTAACTACTATTAGTCTATTACTCTTATGCGTGTCTTTCAGAAAAGGGTCATGCTAGTCTAGACTTGTTTAGATGTAAGGGTGCCTACATATTGACCAAACTAGACCATTCACTGTGGGATCGCACAAGGTGGTTTTGAAAAAGAAGGGAAAAAAATGGAAAGAAAGAAAGAAAAGAGTAACAGTTTTAGACTGCAAGTTTACATTGTGATATATGTCACTATGTCAGTGGTGTTATCAATTAAGGCATATGGAATTAGCATAAATGATGGCGGCCGTAGATGAAAAACTATGTCATTGGTAGTACAAATTAGGATAATCTTTTTTTATACCAAAATGGCTTCTGCCCTAAAGAACCGTATACAATGAACAAACTATGCAGACATATGATTTAAATTTATACTAGATGAGTGGGGTTTTTTGAAGATATCATGAACTTGAATGTTGCAACTTACACTCATGTTGGATTTGAGGAATATGTGTATTTTAGATTCATCAATTCGAGTGCTTGGTCTTAAATGAAACTGAAAGAAGGCCAGAGCCTCACTTCCAGCACACATATGCAAGGATACATGGGTGCATTAGTTTCGATCAGCATACTTACAGTTCAATATATGGGGTTTTAGAGTACTAAATCTTGTAATATGCAGCTTTTCTTGGGCCCAAAAGCGTCAGCTTGCTGCATTCCTCCCAGGTATGCTTTTGTTCTCATCTTGTTACCAGGAAGGTGAAAGTTGAGTCATGAAATATAAAGTACTTGACTGAATATTATAACATCAGTGTCACGGCCAATTCTTGAGTGTTCTTTTTCCTCTTCAATTGAAATGGATGACACTTTTTCTAGTACTTTTGAATTCATCAATAGCAATTTTTATGCCTGGAAATTCTCATTATTGGCTTTAAGGGGTAGAAATAGCATGACTATTTATTCACTATGTTTTTCAGAAGAAAAATGGACTCGTTTCTCTTGTTCACAGGCATTTGTATTGTTCAGAAGCTTGGGGTTGTGTACACAATTTGGATTTGATCGTCTTGTTTAAACTGACGTCTAGGTTTGTCTAGATGACCGCACCAATACGCTATTGCATAATATTGTGGTTAGTGCCAAATTCGAAACACAGTGATCTAAAATGCAACCGTGCAAATTTGACACCACAATCTCTTTCAAATGGACGAATGAAATACCTGAATAAGCACCCTTTCAAGTTTCAACACAAGCTGGCTTTACCCGGAGTTAGTTCTTTTTAAAGCTTTCCTCTGTGACACGACTATGAATTCCCTCACTGTTTGTGACAGGTGATCAGATCGTTTTCTTCATATTAAACGTAGTACAGTTTGTTGGCTTGTTGTTGACCTTTAAGCCCTTCTTGGCACAACCATGTGAACGCCATTGATAGCAAGCACATCATGCAAAAGCTTAGATGTCGACCGAAATGCTATTCTGCCACTTGCTGAATGTTGGGGTGTTACTCCTTTGCGCTACTGATGTTACAAGTTGTATGAATGAACTTGAATGCACTAAGCTTCGCTACGCGATAGTACTTTTGGACGGGATTTCATGTATGCTTCTAAACACTGTAAGAGTTGTATTGTAATCACTACATCTATACCATGATTGGGAGGTTTATTTCTTCACCTGAAATGTTATGCATTATCTATTTCAGATTTTGGCGTTGTGTTGTGGCTGTGTTGCTTGTCTGTGGTAAACCGTACATACTTTTGATTTCGCATTTTGCTTGTTTACTTTTGATGTTGCTTGGCCACACCATTTATATTACCTTTAATAGAAGAAGAGAAGAAACTTTTCATTTGCTTGCTCTGTATTCAGGTGGGATGTATTTTGAAAATTCTCATGTCACTTTGCTGCTGACTTTTGAGAATTTTTCACATAGGTGTGTGTCACTTGCTATTTACTGTTAACATTTTTGTGAGATTGTCAACATGTAATGGCCATTAACCTTTTATTACAGGGTTCAAATTATAACTAGTGTCATTTGAAACTAGTGTCAGATGGATGTCAAATTTGATTTGCTACATGGACCTTGTGAAAGGAAGCATATATGACTCAACCTTCTGGATTTGTAGATTCCCCATATTTTTCTAGTCATGTTTGTTGCCTGAGAAAGTCCCTTTATGAACTCAAGCAAGTTCCTCGTGCTTGGTTTCAGCAGTTAGTAGTTCCTTTTTAGCTTGTGAATTTGTTTGTTTGTAGCGTATAGGATATCTCTTTATTTATTTGCTATTATCACATTATTGCTTTATGTTGATGACATTATATTGACTGAAGATGACCTCATTCTTGTCCATAATCTTATACACCTGTCACATTTGAAGAATCTTGGAAACCACCATCATTTTTCTGGTGTTCATGTTGTGCACAAGCCTCCTATTATTCTCCAATCCCGACATAAGTACGTTTGGGGTTAAGCCTGTTTCGCCAAGGTTTTACAAAAAAAANAAAAAAAAAAAAAAAAATAGAAAACAAATAAAATTAAAAAAAATACTTATCTTTTAAAATAAATGGCTGAGATAATTGTAGATTGCAGTTTGATCCAGTATTCTTTCATAAATATTCAAAGTTGAAGAATTTCAAAACGCACCCCACCACCTTATCAAAAGTAAACAAGCAAAATGCTGACTTTTTAAGTTGTCAAAAGCTTGTTGGAATTCATGTCATTTTTTTTTTTTATTTTAACATCCCTCATGGATGGTGCAATGCAATGATTGATCACAGTTTGAGAAAATAAATTTAGCCTATTATTGGCTTCCTTAGCAATATGATCCGCAAGTTGATTCCGTTCCATGTGAGTATGCTCTATCTTGTGCCCCTCCAGCTTGTTCAACAGGTCCCTGCATTGATTGTTCACATGAGTTAGACTGTTCTTCTTGTTGCTTGGTTTGTTCAGCATGTTTACAGCAGTTGCTGAATTCATGTGAAGTTCTATCTTCCTCCGCCCCTTCTGAATTGCAATCTCCAGCCCCAATTTTGCTCCCCAAAGTTCAGCATCCAAAGCTCTCATGTTTCCCAAATGTCTCTAATAGCTGAGCATCCACTCACTCGCACTATCTCGAAAAACACCTGCACAAGCAGCCTTGGATATAGTTCCTATACAGGAACCAACAGTGTTTAACCTGAGCCAGCCATTTGGGGGGGGGGGGGGGGGGTCATGACAAGAAAATGGTTGTGGTTTGTTTTGGATTGCAAGGACTATTTTGAAAGGCTGAGAATTCCCAAGCAGTGGTTGTAATTTGTGAGGTGGCTACATCAGTTGGGGGATTTTGGTTACCAGAATCTCTGTTATTCCTTCTTATCCATAGAGTCCACACAGTAAAGGCAAAAATAATGTACCCAAGGTAAGCCAGAGGGATGTTTTAACTTATTTTTCAAGTTAGTGTCTATCCAATCCTAGGTTTCATGAGTGTAATAAGTGTCAGGCACTTTGATTTCATCCCACACATCCTTGGATAATCTACAATCTTTCAAAATGTGTAGAGTGTCTTCATCATAAAGACCACAACTAGGACATACTGTATCATGCAGAATGTTTCTCAACATCAGATTAGACTTATGCTTGATTCTATTATGCCTAGTCATCCATAAGAAGAAAATGATTTTGAGTGGCAAGGGAAGCTTCCAAAATCCAAAGCCAACCCAACTCAGAGGTATCATTTATGTCACCCCTACAGAGGTTGCAGACCTCTCTGGTCAGAAATTTATCAGTAGGCAATGTTAAACACAGGAAAATCATCCCCCTCCGAAGGGTGATTGGAGATAGAACTTAACCAGTTCATCACACACTCAGGTAACTCAAAGGAGAGAGAACACAAATTCCTCTCCAGGTCATAAAATAAGGAAGTAATAGTCATCAAATCCTCATCTTTGTTCAAGGGTCCAGAAATAGAATTTCTAACAGTGCCAAAACCACTCCAATTATCAAACCAGAAGGACACTTTATTGCCATTACCTATAATCCATTGAATGTTATCATGGAACATATCCCAACCTTTAACAATCCACTTCCAAAGGTGAGAACCTTTGCCGAGAGACACAGGCTTCTCTCTATTCAGTATGTATTTTTCCTTAAGGACTTTGCTTGCTAGGTTCAGGTTTCCACATCAATTTCCAAGTTCTTTTAACACATAGTACATCATTCATGACATAATTACTTCTAATACCCACCCCTCCCTGATCCTTACTCTTAGTGACAGTGTCCCACCTCACCTTGTGCAATTTCCTTTCATTTTGGTTATGACCCCAGAAAAAATTGTTAACAACTGAGTCTAATTCCTTAACCACTGAAGCATGTAGTAGCATGTTTTGCATATAGTAGTTAGGAATAGAATAGTGGAGTTGATTAACACAGTTCTACCTGCCATGGACAAGTACTTAGTTTTCCAGTTTGCCAACTTTCTTTTCACCTTCTCAATGATGAACTTAATAGATTTCGTTGTTGGCTTGGTGTGAGTGATTGAGAAACCTAAGTACAACCCTAGGTCATCGGTGCTCTCAATACCTAGCAGGTTAGTGCACTCATTTTTCATCTCAGTAGTGATATTAGGAGAGAATATGACCTTACTCTTTCCAAGGCTAACGGTTTTTGCCCAGATTAATTAAAGAAAGATCAAGTACATTCTTAACACAGGTAATAGTTTCAAGTGAGACCTCTCCAAAAAGGAGCATATCATGAGCGAAAACAAATGAAACATAGGCATCCCCCCCTTTACCAATTCTGAACAGCTTCCACTTTCCATCATCACAAGCTTGCATGATTAATTTAGAATGAAATTCTAAGCACATTGTGAAGATATAGGGTGAAATTGGATCCCCTTGTCTTATACCCCTAGAAGGTACAAATTTATCAGAATGCTTGCCATTGACCAGAACAGAGGTAGTTGAAGAACAAATGCAATTCATAATCCACAGTTCCAACACTCAAGTTAAAGGATAGCAAGCATTTTCTGGAAAGCTCCAATCAAGTTTATCATAGGCCTTCTCTCGGTCTGAACAAACCAAGCCTTTTTACAGCAAACCAGGCCTTTTTGCCTGTTCTGAACAACATAGAGTGTAGAACTTCAATAGCCATAGTGTAATGGACATCACTACCCCTACCAGGTATGAAGCTATTTTGGAAGGGTGAAATTAATTTGCACAAGTAGTCTCTTAGCCTCAACACTAGAATTTTTGTAACAATCTTATATGTGTGTTGTAACAATCTTAGCTATTTTCAGGGTTGTCATTTTTTGGTATCAAGCAAATAAGGCATGTATTCACATCCGATGGAACTTTTTGCTATTAAACACATTTTGCACAAAATCCACAACTTGATTGCCAATCACCTCTCATTGATTTTGAAAGAAAATAACATGTAGACAATCTGGTCCTGGGGCCTTAAGTGGTGATAGGCTAAAGAGAGATTTTTTAACCTCATTAAAGGAAGGCACATCAACAATATCAACGGAATCGTGCTCATGAGAATAAAAAAGATTAGCACTAGTAGCATCACAACACACAGTATCAGAAGTGAACAGATTTTCAAAATACTCCCTCTGTCCCGAAATTAGCTTTCAGAAATGGAGAGGGTGTAAGATTTTAGGTGAATATTTTTAGACAAATTTGTCCTTGCACTAATAGAGGGAATAAAAAATAGAAGAGAAAATTTATGTGATAGATTAAAGTAATACAGAGAGATATTATTGTGAGAGAATAAAATAATAGAAAGAGAGAGAGTGTGATTGGAGATAGAAAGTGATTGGAGAGAGAGTATATATTTTTTTAACTTTTTATTGTAGTTGTGAGTTAGTAGAAGGGTATTATAGAAAAGTTATGTGATTTTATGAGTTTTGAAAGCTAATTTTGGGACAAAAAATATTATGTTTTTGAAAGTTAATTACGGGACGGAGAGAGTACTTGAGTATGTGTTTCTCTAGTTCATAAATATGCTCAATATTATTCCCAACCTCATTCCTAAGGTAATTTTGTTTCTTTTTCTCCTAATGTTAACACTAAGTGTGAAAGAGCCTGGTATTCCTATCCCCATCTGATATCCAATTCATTCTAGCTTTAATTAGCCAGAAAACTTCCTCCTGATCCAAAATCATATCAAGTTCAGTCTTTAATACCTTTTCCGCTTCAAATAAATGGCTTGTAGAATTCATGTCATTTACTCACCGGATTTCATGTACTATACTCGCCGGAGAATTTCACAAAGAACCTTACATATTCTGAGTTTGATGAAGGTAAATTTTTTCATCAATTTGGTTCCCTCTTATGCCTTAGTTTTGGCGCTTGATACCTCAGTTTCCCTCTCAAGTGAAAAAATTTACCTCTCTGTTTTCCCTCTTTTTATTTTTTTCACTTTCATTATGTGGCAACTTCTTATTGACTATTTGCTTTGTGTATCACTACACATTGTGGCTATATTTGGCACTAAAAGATAGCTTTCGTCAGCTTTTGAGCAAAAGTTACAACTTGAAACTTGCATCTTGTACTTTTTCTCTCACGTACCAAACAAAATTTTAGCAAAACTACAGCAGCTGATTTTTGAAAGCTACCCATATTAGCTTTCATTTGACAGCTATATTTTGAGTAAAAGCTACAGCTTGAAGCTGTATCTTGTTCTTTTTTCTCTAAACTACCAAACAATATTTTAATCAAAAGCTACAGCTACAGCTACAGCTAATTTTACCAAAAATGGCCTGTGTATGAAAATCACTATCCTTCATAAATTTTAAAGCACTATCATACTAGTAGTAGATATGAAAACCAATAACATAAACAAAGTCCAAAAATTCATATACAATTTCTAAACCCAACATGAATGAATTAATTGTCATTATTGCATCTTCAACTGTTTAAGTCAAGACTCAAAATTTAGATTAAACAGTAGAGTAAACACTTGTGTTTATTTCCATTGGTACATTTGAAAACTTGCACATACACCAAAATGTCAATGGGCATTGTGTTTATCCTTGAACGTAACTTCAATACTCTTTCTTTGGTAATGGACGAACCGACGAAGCCAGCCTATCAGTACGTTGACATGTATTGTTCACTAATCATAATCAACATTTTTAATTATACATAAATTTATTTATTTATTTTAATTATTCTCCCTAATCATTTATCATGTGTCTGCATTATTTTCTTGATCGTGACTAAGATGTTGGCCATGTGACCCAAGAGGCAATTGCCGCTCTCTTAGTGTATTATGGAGTATATATTATCTTTCTTATCATTCTATTAAGTTTTCTATATGTTCCATAATACCTTGAATTAGATTAATTAAAATTAAAGATCATAGGTGGCCGGCACCACAAATGTTCTAAAATAGTAGTTTGATTCCTTCAGTGAACCAATTAAACTACGGATACGTATATCTGTCAAGCAGATTAGTCGATCGGATTTGAATTTAGTGATAACGGGTTCGGTCAGATCGAATAAATATTTGAATTATAAATCGTCTCTGTTTTTTGGATTTTGAGTTGAGTATAAATCGATTGATAACAAATCGTATTCGGATTAGTGTTTAAGTCGGATTAATTTATACCAGGTGTATGTGCGCATCGGTTGGCAATTGCCATGTCAATGTGATAGGCAAATGAGTATATACATGGCAATTGCCAACCGATGCGCACATACACAATGTGATAGGCAAATGAATATATAATAGGCATGTAACCTCAAAGTTGGAAGATAGTGCGTTGGCAACATGGCAACTACGAGTCAACTGCAAATCAGCGGAAGGAAGTATCACTTCATACTTGGGGGTCCCCTGTTTTGATACAAGCATGGGTGGACATCTTAAGGGGCAGACTATGAGGGACAATGGGCAAAATAGCATATACTTACAGTAGGTTGTTTAGGTACTCCCCTTTT
>BSSO01003484.1:0-16416 GCA_030267885.1 Mesembryanthemum crystallinum | reverse complement strand
CTAACAAATACAAGAAAGGCTTAAAAAGCTTGTAAGAAGAAAGGGGGAGAGGAGGATGCTGGGTCAGAAGAAAAACAATTCCTGTAATTACTATGCTACAGCATCTTCAAGCACCCAAGGAAAAAAAAGGAAAAAAGTAAGAGGGTGCAGTCAGGGGATGTTTATGCCTAGTCAGCCAATTCTTGCAACTGATATTTGCTTTTAATTTAAATCTCTCCAGAAGATCCACTTGACATTGAAGATCCCCAAATTCCTGTGCATTCCAGTATATTCAAAAAGAAAAAGAAAAAAAAGTGTTGTTGAAACAACAAAAAAAACTTCACCGGTTTTGAAGTCCCTCGATTGCTTTCTTCCATTGCCACGCTCTCTGCTTTGGATCTTCAAATGACATAACCTTCTTTGGCTGAACAAAGTATAGACGTATGAAAAAAAAAATGAAAAATTAAGCATCTGAAGAACTATATTTGCAATAATACTGTAAGTGTGTCACAAATTCAGTCCATAGCATGTAATTATCCATAGCACAAGTTAAAAAATAATAGTGGCCTAAAGAGTGCAGTCTGTGGCTCATAATCTCAGTTCATACAATACAACCCAGAGTAATCACCTCACTTGCCACTGAAAATTTGAATGAAACATAACTTTGAAAGCTTTGAAATGCAGTGTAAAATTGATAGATCCAGAAGTGTAGTGCAGGAACAAAAAGAATCGCGGAAAGGCACAAAGAATAGGATTCTGAAGCCATGCAAATTCGAGTTCACCCAAAATGAGAGTCAACTAGTTCTTCATTTATCTGTGATTGGGAAAGAAAGAACTTACCGTGCATATCTTAAAATGAGAAGGACTCGTTACTTGAATGTTTAAGTCATTGGGATTATCAGACCAGATTATATTCCCCTTCACTACCAGCTTTGAAGGATCCACATATATCAACTTTGGTTTGTTGGTAAGAATAAGCTGAACCTTCTTGCTTGACAACTTTTGCATTTTCCTCACCATTGAGATCATGAGAACAGATTCACCAGGTTCCAAAAACTGTTGCCTGTCAACCCATCCACCAGATGAACTTAGAGCAAGTTGAATAAAATAGATTCAAACTAAAGCATGATATGTACACCATGCCCAATATTATATACGGGAACAATATTAAGAAGTAAGAACCATTAAACTGGAATGCACAAAACTAAATATTACCATTTTGAGTCAAAGGAGTCAATTGACGCAAGTCTCGTTATGTGACCAGCACCTTCTGACGATGATGAGGCACCACTGTTCCCATCATTTGGTTTTACAGAACCATCTCCGACATGTGCAGGATTCCAAGGGTCCTGAGTATTATCGGCAGCGCTAGAGTGGCCCTAAATGTGCAAGAACAAACTAAACAATCAAGTGACAATTTCCATCAAGAACATCAATCCCACCAAAGCAGATAGGATAGAATAACCATTTCCAGAGTTAGGAATGGTGGGGAAATGAGGCTCACCATTGGCTCCTTAGCAAGTTTTGGAGGAGGTTCATTCCTTAAATTTGCCCAGTCAACTCCGTTAAAAAAAGGATGACTTTTTAGTGCTACATAACCTTCAGGTCCAGCACCAGGTCTTTTACTCGGATCTATGGACTGCATGTTAACACCATCAAAAGAAATATAAAAGGATCCATGTACTATAACCCAAGGGGGGGGGGAGTGCAAATTTCAGGCATCAACGGTTTTGATTTGTTGAGTTATTCGCCCTTTAGTATGTCCATGTGCCTTGTCACTGTGTATTGTTGACTAAGCTCTCTTTCTCTCTTATGTGTACGTGTGTGTGCGCGCTTCTACTTCCTACTTTCACAATCTTTTATGCTCCCTGCAGCCTATTTCCCAACGGGCAATAACTAGCATAGAACTTGGTAGAAGCTTCACCGAGTAAATTCCTTTCACTATTTGACAGTGACAATCCCAGTTAGTCCATTTACCCAAGTTAATTAAGATTTGTGCGTCTTTATTCTACTATAATAACTTTACACTTGAAATTGCTAAAAATGAGTTTAAAAAAGGGTTGCAACAATGTCAAGTGTCAATAGTTTTGATTTGTTGACTTAATCGTCTTTTATTATGCCCATGTGTTATGTTACTGTGTATTGTTGGCTAAGCTCTCTTCCTCTCCTTTGTGTGTGCGTGTATGAGCGTATGTCTTCTCCCTAATTTAACGGAACTTCAATGCTCCATGCAGCCCATTTCCCAACCGAAGACAACTAGCATAAAACTTGGTAGGAGCTTCACCATGCAATTTGCTTCACTATTTGATAATGAACATCCGAGTTAGTCCATCTACCCAGGTTGATTAAGAAACAGTTTGACCAAGTTTCTAGGATTTGGAATTTCTCCTTCGGAAATCTCTCGTCCCGCTCCTCCCACTTCTTTCAATTCCTACTCCCCTAAGAGCTTCTAAGAAACTAAAATGAGGCTATAAATTAAAGTTCCTTTTTCGAGTTTTTACTTTTTGACCTATTTTGGCTACTGGGGATGAAGAAGTCAACGAAAGAGGGGTAGAGGGATTCATGAAGGAAAAACTGGTTCTTTAGTCTACTATAATAACTTTAAACTTGACATTGCTAAGAATGAGTTTAAAATGGCTAGGCTCAAGTCCCAACACCTATTTGTAAGACTGTCACAAACTCACAACTGGACCAAGGATTGAAAATCAAAGCTTTGCAACTAACATGCAATCCAAAGAGCAAGAACCATGACCAGCCATCCTCTTACTGGCCAAAGAGAAGACTACATGAAACTATAACAGTAACATCTAAAGCCCAACTTTAGCGCTTTGACGGCATCCAAGGCATAATATTATTCTTTTAAATTTTTGTTTATCTTCCCGATATCCTTCAATATCTACTGATAATATGGTGTTAAAATAAAGGAAAATTAACAGGAATAATCCCTACTTGGCATCGTCTTACAAAAGTAATCCCAACTTGCAATTTCACAAATTTATCCCGAACTTCACAATATCACACGAAAACAGTTTAAAGGTACTAGTAGTTCCAAACTTTGCAAGTTCTTTTTTGCATAACAAACAAGAACATGCTTAGGATTTAAGGTCATAGTCCCATATTTAACAAAAACAAATCTTAATCATGTTCTTTTTTGCATATTTGCAATCAAATAAACTGTTTTTGTGTAATATTGTGAAACTTTGGGGTTATTTTTGTGAAATGTGCAACTTGAGATTATATTTGTAAGATGGTGCAAAGTAGGGATTATTCTTGTTAATTTTTTTCATAAATAAATACCCCAAGTTTCAACACAGTCTTTCACTTTCTCCGTCCCTTTTCAAGTGTTGATTTAAGAAGAAAAAAACATCTGTTTTAAACAAGTGTTGTTCTACGATTTCACTGTAAAATGTTGTCAAGCTTTCCTATTTTTAGTCTTACCATTATTAAATGAATTAGTTGTATACTTCACAAAATATTTATATTTCCAGTAATAATTATAGGGGCATTTAGTAACCTTATTTTCTTACCCCAATCCATGAGCATAATCTTAAAACAGCACTTAAAAAAGGGACGGATGAGCACTCACAGAAAGAGTTTTCAGTTGTAAAAAACCTTAGTATCTGTCTGACTCCCCCCTCCCCCCGGTGAGACAAATTACATAAAAAAGGAACCCACTGTCCCCTATACTGCTTCTCACATTCCTGGTGCTTGTTAGTCACACATAATGAATTGCACCTAAAAGAAGATACCCAAAAATATGGGGTGGATTGAACATCATTAAATTTTGGGTGAATACTCACAAATGACTTTAACAGTTCAAATTTTTTTTTTTTTTTTTAATAGATAACATGGGTATCTGGCTTTGCCCTAACTAATCCCATGGCCCCCAAGGGGGCTCAAACAATGGGCCTCTAAGATAAATCTCAGCTTAGCAGTTGTGCTACTTCAAAAGAATTTATTTATCACAGTTCAAATAACCAATTTAAGTTTACTAATAATCTCACATGTGAATAAATAAATAATCAAAATTGAACATTTAGGATGTTTACTTCATTGTATTTTTTCATATACTTTTTATAAGTAAGTTTTTATGTGAAGCTAAACTAACCATACCCTTTTCCATTTTTTTTAATAGCTCACCTATTAAGTTTTTAGACACTGCATTACCCTTATAGTTGAGTATGCTCATTGGTTGACAGCATTTCATACATATTATGAGTTTTTCCTCCATTTGATATTTGGAATTTCAGTATAATGTTAAGTATAACATACTTTGTTGATTAACAAGTTGCAAAGTAATTTTATAAACTTTGTATTTTGGGTGCTTGAGGTTTAATGTATTACTAAAATTAACGTTTGTATTTTGCGTAATCTCACTTAAGTGCTCCATAATTCAAAAGAAGTTCCAAATTGGTTTCATCTATTAACAACATTAAGGATATCTTTGAGCTTTTGTGAAGACACAAAGCTATTACGTAATAGCGCTGAAAATATGATATCTTAATATTTCAAATCCAGAATATTAGGTTAATATGGTTATAAATGTTTTCTTTCAGATACCTGACTTATCTCGAGGAGCATAAAGTCGTTACAAATGTATCATAAATAATAAAAAATTGATAATAAGTACACTAAAACAAAGAACATCTTTTTAAAAATATTAAAATTGAAAAAAATAGTATACATTGAATATTTCCTTTTCATTCTAAATAAATATTTTAAATGGTATAGGCGTCATTTATGTCATTATTTAACGAGGTTTTAACTATAATATTAACAATTATTATCCTACCACAGCAGTACAAGGGGGTGGACAGACATTTCCAAAATTAAATGTTGTTTGCATGACATTTTCCCAAACCTAGGGGGGTTGGATCAAAAACTACTCTATGTTGATTATTAGTTGCGAGATATGCTAAAAATACGTGGGGGAAACAAAGAAAAACCCTGATAGAAAGCTACATATTATAGGATCCAGATACCAATTTCTGTCAACTTACCAATAAACGATCAATGAGGTCTTTTGCTTCCTCCGAGAAAAAGTCTGGAAATTTAATGTCTCTGGCAATAATTTTTTGGAAAATTAGCCATTCACTTGCATCTTTGAAAGGAGAAGTCCCAGAGAGCATCTGGTACAAAGTGCAACCAAGTGCCCAAAGATCGTTTCTGTTTGTAGAGAAGAAAATAACCGCTTGACAGTCAGAATAGAAAACAATGTAACAAAGATGGTAGTGGTAGTGTTGTTAACATGCAGGAAGAGACGATTGCTAAAGTCATAAACCATGACCCCATTGAGTCTGATTTGATTCATAGTCAATTTTGATGCACGCCTTCCCATTTCACAATAAAACGAAATCTACTTACCCAAATGTGGCAGGTGAAGAGTTCAGGACCTCAGGGGGAACATATGCAGCCGTTCCAACAAAAGTACAAGCTTTGTCATCTGTGAAGCCCAAGAAGAATACCAAAGTTAGTCCATTAGCAACCATACTATCACAGAAATCCTAAACAGTAATACCTGATGCAGCATTAGGAAGGACTGTGATCCTGCTATCTTGCATAGGCTTTACGCTACCAAAATCGGCAATCTTGATGTGACCATCTGAGGTCAGCAGCAAGTTCTCTGGCTGTCATTGGAAAAAAAATCATTACAACAAACATAACATAACCATCACATCAAACAAGGCAAGATTTGGGACAATCCCACAACAACGACAGTCACCTTGATGTCACGGTGTATCAAACCCAGACCATGTATGTACTCCAGAGCATCTACAACTTCTGCAGCGTAAAGGCGAGCTTCATCCTCTGACAGACGGCCTTTCTGCAGACAAATTGATCACACAGAAATTAGCCAAAATGATTCTACAATACCTCTTGTAAAAAAATAAAAAAATAAAAATGATTGTAAACATTTGCAAACACCGCCTCCACCTCCCACCCCAATTAATAAAGAAGAATTTACCTTCCCACTGCTTTCATGTTCTGTATTACTTCACCTTTAAGCAACCATACCATCAGTTGCACTTTGCGTAATTTGAACATGAGAAACATTCATATTTGCAGAATAAAGCATTAATGGGGGAAGCGGGGTAACGTTGAGTTTTAGTATAAAATGATACACTAAATGGTTATTCGGTTTGAGTTCAATAATTTAGGAAACAATTTAAACTTGGGCAATTCCAGTACTTTATGATTTGAATTTTGAGTGATATTGTAGGGGCAAACCCTTAGTGGGTACATCAGCTGGTAAGAGCTCTAAGCATACCCCAGAGTTTCCTAGTTCGGGCCCCTTTAGGACCACTAGTTTTTTCTTGGCCCTTGACTTCAGGGGTGCCATGGGATTCATCCGCCAAAGCTTAGATACCCACGTTATCTAAGAAACAAAGTGACCTTGTAGCACTTCATTTAAAAATGAGAAGTTATCAAATCTTTTCACTATGATCATTTTAACACAACACTTAGGCTCACAAGGTATTAGAATTTGCTTGGAAGTTCACTAGTCTAGGGTACTACTAACGAATAGTAATTAACCTTGTTCACCTTTTGTCTAATTCTCTCCATCTCTTACATCTACTCCTCGTGATACCCTGCAATATTCCCTATATTTTTCTCTCTTTTTTTCTATGTCCTCTATTCTTCCACTTCTTCAAAATTATATCTATCCCTCCCCCAAATTATTTTCCTTTACTTCCCCGTCCCCTAAATGGTTAAGGAAGAAAGAAAAAGGAACAATGTATACCCCTTCTCTTCCACATCACACGGAGTTAATGTAAAACAAATTAAAAGGTTTTACATATAGAAGCATGTAAGAAGTGAAAAATGAGCAAAAATCCNTTAGAAAAAACATATAACCAAGGGGAAAATATTAAGTGCAAAACATGCATGGCTATCTGCTTCGGTGGTGCCGAATGACTTCAGGTTCTAACTATGATGCAACAATCATACAAAATAGCGATGCTAAATTAACAGATTGCTGTACAAATCTTTGTTTCTTTTCTTCAAAATTAATATGTTTGGGTCCAACCTTGAGGGATAACCAGATAAGGGCCAAACTAGACTAGTTTGCTCATTGATTTGCACTTATCTTCGAATAATGTCCTCACAATCACATGCAGCAGATATGTTAAACAAAATCTCTTACAGAAAATCAACAGCAATAGCAAGCCTACATCCTCACCCTGGTTATCTGATCAAAAAGCTCCCCGCCTTCACACGATTCAAGGGCCATATCTTCATCAGCAAAGGAAACTCAGTGAACTAAAAGTTAAAAACGAATCATAATAGAAAAGTTAAGCATTTAAAAAGACTAAAAACTGTTAGGCTAGAATACTTACATAAAGAAAAGGTATCTTGAAATGTAAAAAACAGGCGAATGATGCCAGGATGATCCAATTGGTCGAGAACTATTCTTTCCAACTTCACATAAGCAGTTTTATTTTCCTTAGTGATGAACTTTTTGTCCATAATCTTCAAAGCATAAATAACTCCAGTATCCTTCTTTCTTGCCCTGACAACCTGCAGATCCATTGATGAATTACAAAACGCGCACCAAACAGCCACTGATTTAGACCAAAAAAAGATATAACGCTATTCAAGAAATATATAAGCCCTATAAAAACTGCTAGAAGTCCACTCAGTTATATTTTGAAGCTGAGAACCTATAACCTCATTGGCATATCTAGTAAATTGCTGATTCATGAAGCTTAAAGTAAAAATCTCTGATGCACGAAACTCGAGGAAACTTAGTAGAAACTTCTTATTTACTAGAAGAAAATGTTTCTACCAAATTGATCTCTAAAATTCTGAAGTTACATGTACTTTGTACTATTTCTTTGAATTTTGCCCATGTTAACCCTAAAAGCATATTTATATTACTTTTATTGACGATAGTTCGGATAACTTCAAGTTTAAGAAAAAAAATTATTTTCTTTTCTCTTTTTTTAAGTTTCATGTTTCCTAAGTTTTTGAGAAATAATGTTTTGCATTTCCTAAGTTCTTGAGTAATAACGTTTCGCATTTCCCATTTCCATGTTTCTGTTTCCTTATTTCCCATTTCCATGCAACATAGGTAAAAACCACTAATAGATGTCAAGAACATGTGATATTTCATAATTAAAGAATGATACATCGTGAAGGTGACCTTTAAGTATACAAGTTTATAACAAAACACCGCAATGCAATTTTGGTCTTCACTCAGTTACACAACTTTATTTGATTGAATCAGCCACAGTCAAAACTACAACTTTTAAAATCTAAATGACAGCAGACCAAAGTACTAAGCTTCCTTTGGTATGATGAAAATTTAGATCAAAGTTTCCAGTAGAAACAAATCTAATTCTAATCTTATGTGGTGAGATTTTTCAAAGCTTTTCTACTTTGAATTCTCATAGCCCACACAAAATTGGTCTCAAGGCTTAGAAGTTGGACCAACAAAATCCTCTACCCTACCAATATCATCACTATATGCCAAAGATGAAATCCTAATAACTCCTGACTCCCCACTGCAATCAGCATGAGGAAAATTGAAAGATAGATACTTTTACTAGAAAAAACTATGCTATACAGATCCACAGTGTTAATTCGTCGTCTACTAAGAAAATATGCTACACAGAGCCACAGTTTTACTAGGTCATTCCTGTAATGAAACCCCTTCCTGTAACATCCTTTCCAATTTAACTCATTGGTCGAACACAAAGGACTCACAAAGCCTAAAAATTAGGACTTCAATCTCATGATTTCTGGATGACATTATTATAGCAGTTAGAAAGTGGGTCTAAAAGAGGCAAAGAGAGAAAACTCAGCGTGTAACAGCAGCGAGTGGGAGAGAAATGGTGATAGAGGACCCGACTGATCCTTTACAATTCTTTCGTCATCATTTAAACTGCCACTGTCACTACAGTTCTCAACCCAAAATACTCAAAAAAATATTTTGTTGTTTCATATATATCGTTGCAATAATCCAGAGCACTCTGAAAAGAAGAAAGCCAGAAGCATTCAAGCAAACAATTTGAGTTGCAATTGACGTATTATAAAACAAAATTTGCATCTCACAGCAATCCTGCAGAGGGCCTGAATTGAGCATCAAATTATGTTCACTTGAGAATACAGTTCCAAGCATCCTGATGAGGTGCCTAGATGGACGCTCAAACCACTAACAGCTTCTTTTCCCTTCTTCCCCCTGTTTCCCATAGCTAACTAACTACCCTAACCATACACTACACTACTAAATCTTTTCCATTCTTATCCTCCTTTTAGGTGTTTTGTGGAATAGTGCAAACAGAATGTAACATGAAAGCTGCAAAAGACCACCTAGAAGAACTAAGCCTAGACACTTGCACCTGCGACGTTCAGGTTACCACAACATATGAACGGTAACAGAAGGAAACTGTAGGGAAGGTCCACAGTTCGGCTTAAGAGATTTATTGCAAATACTGGATAAGAGAGTACAGCGAAGCTGGAACATAGACTTTAAAGAAATCAGCAAGGCACACATACACAAAGGCAATGGAGGCAAAGGTCATATGTCAAATGTATAGAATATGGGCCCCAACAGAAGCTGGTTAAGGCTTTGTGGCAACTATCACTTTTGCCTCAAATCAGTTCGTCTTAGGAAAATTTAAACGTGAAATGATTACTGGCGTAGATGTTTACTAAAGCAAGCTCCATGGATCGAGTACAGTGCAAGAACGATAGTACATCATCAATGATTCTAAAAACTGAAACCAGGCATGATCAGACTTCCATTGACATAGGATTATTGTGTCGAACCTTGCATGCAAAAGAAACAACTACCGTGTGCCCTCAACAAATCTCTCACTTGTACAAGCATCATAAATCGAAGATAATTCATAGGCACCAAAAAGCCTTTCTATATCACAGGGAATTATTATACCCAAAATGGTTATATTACAATGTGGAAAATCCCAAATAGTTCCCTTTCCCTGCTAAAAACTCATGCAAGCAGGAAAAATAACAAATACAAAATAAAACAACCACCTAATGTTTCTGAAACAAACTCAATCGAAGGAGAATCATAACTAAAACAAATGGCCATAAAATTACATGAAACACCGCAACAAAACTAAAATCAAGCAAAACATGAAACTAGTGAAATTCAGGCTTCTGGTGCAATAAAGGTGCAAGAGGGTTAAAATAATAACAAAGATGAAGGAAAACAAAAAGGGGGAAATCCGACCTTGGAATAGGAACCAACGCCATAGATCTTGCCCAATTCGAAGTCTTGGATAGTGAAATTCTCCTGGGGAGCCCTAAATTGAAAGCTTTTGCCTCGCTGCACAGCGGTGGTGCCGCCTCCACCTCCACCTCCACCTCCACCTCCACCTCCACCTGCACCTGCACCGCCATTGTTGCCGCCATTGTTGGACGAGTCATCGTGAATCCTCAACTTTGAATCAAATTCCTGCTCCATTTTACCAGCTTCTCCTCCAACCAATTCCAGCATTACTCTTTCTTCTCTCCCCCTCTCTCTCTCCTCGTCCACTTCCCCCGCCAAAATTCCTTATCGTTCTTGATATTTATTTTTTCCTTCTCTTCTCCATCTCATTGATCCCTTCTGTTTCCATTTCTCTGTTTATCTCTCTCTCCAAAAAAGAGGCGTTAACGTCACAGCCTCCAAGAACCCGTCAACGGAAACAGAGGAATTCGATGAGATCAGACTCTCCCACTTTCACCATCTTGTTTTTTCGGACAAAATAAAATAAAATAAAGTAATTATTTGGGTGCCTCAGAGTTTGATAAGGAGCGCTAGCTATGGCCCTGTGTCCCTATGGTGCCCCTATGGGTGTCCATGGTAGGTTTTCGGTGTCCATGGTAGGTTAATGAAACTAAAATGTTGGTTTGATTCAGTTAGCCTATATTTCCATTGGACAATATCTTGAACTGTAACCTAATCGGAAAAATCGGTTAACTTGTAGTTACTCAAAATCATATTCCATTTTCAACTTCATTTTGTAAATGATATACACCTATTATGTGAAAAAAGAAGTTTCAACTAGTACCCTCGCAGTTAAGATATTTCTAATTGATGTCTAATATTTTCTTGAAATTCAGATGATGCTCCTATGTGTTTTTGCCTTTTCTACTTAGTGACCATTTTCTTTAAAAAAAATTGCTAATTGAAGTGTTAGATGTATTAATTTTACACATATTCTCTCTATTTATTTCACTAATGCTTCCTCTCAATCATTCTTGGAAGTTTCGAGGTGTGAAATTGAAACTTGAACGCGTAATATTAAGCTTGAAGGAATAAAATTAAAGCTTGAAAGTGAGAAATGAGGGATTGGTAAGCTTAAGGAGACATGGAAATAGGTGGTAAAATCAAAACAAGATGACACATCTGCAACAATTCTCTTTAAATTAAGATCACTAAGTAACAATAGTAATAACAATTCTCTTTAAATTAAGGTCAACAACTTATAAAACTGCATGATATTAAAGGGGGGGGGGGGAAGAAAAAATATATACTTTCGGTTTTTCGGTAAGCCAATTCAAAATATCTTGAATCAAAACCGAACCGAGAAACCGCAATATCTTCTGGTTCAGTTAACTAAAACGATTTTTATAAATTATAAAAACTGGTTCAGTCAACTGAAAATACGTTGCGGTTTTTCAATTTGTCGGATCAGTTTTTCAGTTTCGATTTTTTTGAACAGCCATAGTGCTAGCGATGGTATTCATCTAAAGTTAAGAACAGCTACTAAAAAAATATCTTTCTCAAAATGAGAGCACTTCTCTCTAGTATGAGAGCAAAAGTTTAATTACCTTCATGGTGGGTTATACTTTAGTCAAAAGGGTAGAACCTCTTCCATTTACTTTACTTCTACCATTTCAACCTTTTTATATACACTAATATTTCGATCTTCTGTGTTACTTTCACTTCAATTTCTAGTAATTTAGTGGTTGTTGCTTTGTACTTTCATGAGCTTTTCTTTCTCAAGTAAGTATCCTCAAGAATGCCACCTTATTTACGGGGTCCCTAAGCGGTGAGGAACACAAATCTCACCTCCTCTAAATGTTATTTAATTTTTTATAATTTTGGTGGTGGTTAGGATCTTCGTTGACTCTTGCAAGTTTCTTATGTACGAGGTGAAAAGGCGGTTGTAGACACGTGCGCTCGAGGGGTCCGATTCAAGTCAAACAAATGGACCACTTGTTTTTCTTCATTTGCAGTACCGTCCAAGATAAGGATTATTTATTGGAAAAACATACAACAAATAGTTAAGATTCATTGCTCGTTTTTCAAAGATGGGAATTTACATCTATTCCTAACCAAATTCAAGTTAACAGATTGACACTGTAAGTGAAGGTCGATGCGTTCTGATGGTATATGAAGGCCGAGTTAGCGGTAGCGGCGGCTCAGGCTCGCATTGGTTGCGTGCTCATGATGGAGGATCCAAACACGCTAGTGCATCGAAAAAAATAACTAAGGGCCAAGATGAGTATTAACATCCGGGAATCTCTTATCCACGGTTTTTATTTCTGTTATGAGGAAGATAGGGTGACTTGGGTGGCGTTTAGGATTGAAAAGGTTTATAAGATTTGTCGTAATTGTTGGAAAGTTGGGAATTACGTGAGGAAGTACTTTTATTTATCGTTTGCAAGTTGATGCATTGCTCATTAGGAAACTCGACCTCGTGTTTATTAGTGGTGTTATTATCTAATATCATGTTTGATTGGGGGGAGGTGCCAATGTACTCATACACTCTTAGGGGGCTTAAGATGATGAAAAATTCTTGACCTTTAGGCTATTTTTCAGGGAGAATCCCTTTGGAGAGTCAAGTGGGGTGATGATTAAGATGGATGACTCTAATAGCCATGACCGATGCTGATGAAGTTGGATATGACACCTTGGATTAGTGATCATGGTGACATTGATAACCACCGATACCACAACGTTCAAGGGATAAGTAACTAAGGGAGAGACCTTCCAACTAGAGTGCGTTGGGGGATGGTGGTCGGAGTGGCTGCACATTATGGGGCAGACCCATCGAAACAAGCACCGTCCAATGAGGATGCCGCAGTGGTTTCGTCTCTAGGGTTACCACCTAGATATGCGACGATTGACGTCGCCAGAGAACATTGGGGGGCTTTAGTTGTGTAGGTCATCTATGCCACGGGTCGGTTACGGTGCAGCTAACGGAGGTTCTATAATTTGTTGGATGCTACAAAGAGTGGATCGGGTGGCTCCGGATGATAATACAGAGGTCTTTTGATGTGGTAGTGTGCAAGCGCGTGATGGTCTCCAGTTGGGGCCTAATGGAATAGTTGCTATGGTAGATGGTTAAGGAATTATGAGTCATTTGATTCACAATTACTTACCTATGGTACATTATCCCAAGTAGACACTAGAAATACTTTTAATATTTTTCAAGATTATTCTCAAGTAGGAATTAGAGTTTTGGAGTGGAGAATTTGAATTTAGTTATTCCTCTCTCAGGTGTACTTCCAGGTAGATTATGGGAAACTCATGATGTGGAAGGGGCCCACTTTATTTTATGCCGCATTTCATGAACAGTGTGCAGGGTGCACGTGAATGGACATGTGTTCTTCTCAAGTTCAGCCAACTACTGTTGTGACCTCTGATAGGCTCACAGTACAACTCAGGTTTTGGGAGATAATTTGGGGTTTAATGCTATGACGGGAAATTCGAGAGGTGATGGGTGTGAGAATCGAGACCTTCCTCATCCAATTGCTTTTTCTTTTTTGCTTTTAGCTTTTTCTCAACTTATTTTGCTCTTTTTGATCATGAGGGGACTATGTTCAAGCGATGCTTTGCAGAAGGAAGTTGGCACCATATTTTAGGAGAACATTGAACCATTTTAAAAAATGTGATAAACATGAACATCTAACGAGATGTCATGCTAACATCGATTTGCACCTCATTCTCGAATGGGGAGATGACTTCAAATGCCCAAGAGAGATTTGAGTTCGCGGTGTAGGTACTAGTTGGAAGCCAACTAGCCTGTTGGTGACAACAGCCTCTACTAGTATAGATCAAAATAATTCAATTGGTACCCTCATGGTTAAGACATTTCCAATTAGTGCCCCATTGTTTTTTGAAATCCAATTGGTGCCACTGTCTTTTTCGTACTTGTTACTTGGTGACCTCAGTTTTAAGAGAATTGTTGATTGAGTCGTTAATTTGCTGATGTGCCATCTTATCTTGGTTTTACCACCCATTTTCTCATCTTATCAATTCGTTTCTCATTTCATACTTTCTAATCTTTAATTTTGGTCCCCCTAACTTGTCATCATGCCTTCAAGTTTCAATTTTGCACCTCAAAACACTAAGAATGATATAGAGGAAGCACTAGGGAAATAGATAGAAAGAATATGTGCAAAACTAATCGATTTAACACCTTAGTTAGCAACTTTCTTAAAGAAAATGGTTACCAAGTAGAAAAGGTAAGAAACATAGGGGACCATCTGGATTTAAAATCATTAGACACCAATTGAAAATGTCTTAACTACGAGGGTACTAATTGGAATTTTCCTACTCCCTCCGTTCTCTAAAGAAGGTGACGCTTGACTTTTTGAGCCGTTTTTGACTCAAAGCTACACTTCATATTTTTAGACAATAAAATCTCCAAATCCACTTGCATATCCTTCGTGTATAAAGTGTCACAATTATCTTTTATAAGGGTATTTGGGTAACTTTATCTCCCTCCAAAGTGGGGAGATAAATAGTGTCGCGTCACCTTGTTTGTAGAACGGAGGTAGTATTATTCAGCAAGATTGGTTGTGCAAACATTAAACGAATAATTGGTCATCACTTTAGGTGCTCATGAACAAATTGAGTGAATAGGTCATTTAAAGCACATGTCCATGAAGGAAAATCAATTGAGTGAATTTCATTTAGTACATATTTAGGCATTTTACATGGATTCGAAAGCCATTAAATCACATAATCCATATTTCACCAAGATTAGTGGTTATTAGGCCAAGTAAGCATGGAATTACATTTTCATGTGAGGTTTATTGAAAGCACAATAATAAGCATAATTAAACTAAACTACTACATGATGGAAATTATAATAAAAATTGCAAAAATAAAGTAACCACCCAATAAAAGGAAAATATAAGGGGCAGAAGTAGAGATGAGTATGAAAACAAAGATAGGAATTAGGAGAAAAAACCGATTTGATTTTCCCTCGAGATAGTTACCTTAGATCGGAAACTCTTGATCGGCTCCCTCCATGCTTGAGATCCCAAATTTTGCGAATAACTTGAGCTTGATCGAATGATCACTTGTGTTTAGGTTTGATGTGTTTAGGCTAGTGTTTAGGCTTGATTTTTTGGTTAAATGTGTTTGGGGATGGAGGATTTAGAGGTGGATTTGGATGATCAAGCTGATGTTCTCTAAAATATATATTTCTCTCTCCTCAAGATTCTCTCACAATTGGGCATGATAACATTACTTGGCTTCCTCCCCCTTGAATGAAGATGAGGTGAGGTATTTATAGAAGATTAAATCACGTTATTAGGAAGCTAAGAGCTTGTAGGGACGTCAAACCCCAGGGACACTCATCGGTTGTCCGTGGAAGCTCCTCATGGGACCGAGGGAGGCTTCGCGGTTCACAAAAGAGCTCCTTAGTCAACAGCCGAGGCTGCCCAATTGGTCGATTAGCTGCGCGGTCAATGGTGGAGCCTGTCCAATCAACTGCTGAGCAGGGCGGTTGACCGGATCGTCTCTGCCTAGCAAGTGTACGGTTCTATCGAATTAGTAAAAAGAGTATCGTATCCATAGGGAGCAAGGTTTCAAATACCAAATCTATCAAATTTTATCTATCTAGGCAATCCAATCACAAAGTTTCGGCTAATAGAACTATTAAATGATCACTTTACGCAAGGATGGAACAAAGAAAAACGAACTAGGGTCGATTTCACCCAATCAAACCACTTGACTAACACGACAAATTACACTATGCAAAGACGGATAAAGGACACCTATAAATCTCTTTCGAACAATTTCTAAGCCAAACCTAACAATATTAAACCACCTATTTTCATGGGGTAGAACATGTTAACAGCATTAAGAACTAGATCAAATCGAAAAGTGTACAAGAACGTGTAATCTACTTTCTTGATTGAACTCTCAAGATGGTCAATGACTACCCATGAACAAGTATTCCGCTTTCGATTTTATACAAGTCACTTTTGAAACACCCCAAATTTTCTAATAATTTATTTGAATATTAAAACTATTTTTAGGAAACTTGGGGTATTACCGGCACATTCATTCAAAAGAGAATAAATGCAAAGCTAATAAATTAAACAAAGGGAATTAATCTACTTATTAACCAAATTGTCTAAATGTGGTCTAGGTGGGTTATTCAAATTAAACAACTCCAAAATTCCAAAAGAATATCCCAAAAATAAATGTCTTAATAATTCTATTACATAAATCTCCCATAA
>BSSO01003483.1:0-16418 GCA_030267885.1 Mesembryanthemum crystallinum | reverse complement strand
TAAACCCAACTTTCTAATAATAATAATAATAATAATTAACTAAATAAATAAATAATCTTCTTTCTCTCTCTAACTCCTTAACCCTGCTGACGGCACTGTGCAAGCTTAGTCAGTCGGCCGCCCGCCGATAATAGGCAAAGGGGGGAAAGGCAGGCGTAAGGGTGGTTGTGGGCGCGACACCCCAATTCTTCACATTGGGAGCTCGGTTAGTACCAAGAGTTATAAACCCTAATTTGAACAAGATGGTAACCCCTGTTGAAAACGATGAAGAGGTGACACCTCCGATCATTGGAAGCTCTTTGAGCTCGGGTGTGGTTGGAGACACTCCTACTCCGGTGGCGAAAGAACACAAACCCCTCGCAGTGAGAAAGCTCGACTTGTCAAGGAGGTTAATCTGGATTCTCCACCAGAAATCACACTACTTGAGGAGCCATGGTCTGGATTATTATAAAATAATTGTTGTTCTTCTCCACGGTATGTCTTTAAGCTACATACCACCTATGATCAAAGATGGGCATAAAATGATTCAATTAGAAAAGAGTGAAGTTTAGAGATAGTATCAAATTTGGGAAAATGCTTTATTTATATATGTAGTTGGACCTACTCCTGCATACGCGTTTTTAAACTACGGATGGATGTTGCAAAACCTAAACTCTTCCATCATGATGTGGGGTACTTCATAGCCAAGTTAGCTCTAAACAGGATACAGATGATATTCTATACTCTAGGCCTTTTTCCATTTATAATATGCCTATGATTTTAAAAGTCTGGACTCCAGATTTTTGTTTTAAGGAGAAATTTTTCGAAGTCCTGCCTTTGTGGGCTAAATTCCCTAATTGACATCTATACTACTGGGAAGGAACTTCGTAAGTAGAATTGCCAGTGGGGTGGGTTCTCCAATTTATGCAGATGAGCTAACCTCCAAGCAGTTGAGAATTTCATTCCCCAGAGTGCTAAAAGAGGCAGATGTCGCTCAGATATTACCTAAGTTACTGACCAGAAATAGGAGAGTTTTTGAGCAATATGTGGTATTTGAGTGGAAATCTGAGTTTCTGCAAATCTTACTTGCAATTGGGGCATAATTGTAGTATACCTATCATTAGAACTCCTCCTAAACCTGCTCAGAGGAAAGAGGTTGCTAAAGCTAAACCAAAGAAGAAATGGGTGGTCAAGCAGAAAGTAGTTGAGAAAGAAGTAGAAGAACCTAATGCAATGATTAGATCTATTGAGGTGGGTGAATCCTCAAATACTTCTCAAGGACCTGTTGTGGAAAGACATGGTACCAGCTACAGTGCAAATTAAAATCCCAGAAATTCTACAAATATATAACTAATTATATAAACTTGAGCTAGAATTTCGACAGAGTTTCCCCTAAAATATGGACAACCCAGAATGTCGGCTAATGATAAACAAACATATAAATCAATTTATACAACGATATAATATCATAATCCAAATGTTGAGCACAATTTTATGCATTTTTAATACCTCTTATTAGCTATTATTCACCGTATATTTTTTTTTTTAATCATTTTGATTATGTTTTTGTAGGATGCATTGTATTGAAAGCAAATAAACAAGAGTGAAGAAAATCCAAAAATAAGAGAGAGACAAAAAAAAGACTAAAAGGAAAGCAGAGCACCAGGCCTAATCCTACTTTCTATCTAATGGGCTCAAATATTTATTGGTCTAATTTCAAGACCATAGGCGTGTTCAAGTTAGGCAAAATACAAGCGTTTGCACTACTTCATTAAAGCCCACTTTGTGCATCTCACGGCAGTACCCATGAGGGTTCATACTGTTCTGTTTTAAGGAAGGTCGGTCAAGCAAACACATGAATATAAAATGATCTTGGGAATTCCACTTGGTACCCCTGTATTTTTTACTTTTCCAACTGCTACCCAAAATATCTTATCCATTCCAGATGGTGCCCTTGTCTTTTTGCCAAATTCCAGTCTATGCCCTAATATTGGGTTTTTCTTTATCTTTATTTGATATCCTATTTCACCCTTACTGAAACGACAAAAAAATTAAAAATAAATAAAGAACCCAGTAACACCACCACAACCATAACAATGCTTTTGTTCATTCATTTTCTCTATCTCTTCAGCCACCATTGACGCCCCTTCCTCCACCACAATTCTCTCTTCTCCATCTTCATTTTCTCTCTCCCCCTCCCTCTCCTCCTGCTCATGACTATAAATGCCCCTTCTCCACGTCAATTATCAGTGGTTTCAATGCGTCTACCATGGAAGGTAAAGCTTGCTTTTTAGAAGTGATGAAATCAGACAACGAAATGAGAAGTAAACAATGAAAACCCATAAACTTCATTTTCTCTCTCCTCACCACCATGAATACCCCTTCTTGAATTCAACTTCTTCCAACGCCTTTCCTCGCATTCAAACTCCCTCACCACTCCTTCCCCACCATGGATCTCTGACATCGTCCGGCAAACCCACCAACATTTGCAAACCTCTTGCGATCGACTTTATCTTTCCGGAATTGAACTGTACAATGAATTAAATCTTCCTCAACACAACATAAGATTAAGTTGGGTTTAAGTTAGATTTTTTGATGATATGGTATGAGATAATTTTTCAAATCTGTTTTGAGTTTATGGAATTGGGTAGAGAAGAAGAAAGAGAATGATGAGGAGAGAGATTATGGGGATTTAATTAAGGGAAGGTGAGGGGTAAAATAGAAGGGGTAATTCGGTCTTTTTTTTAAGCCCCGAACGTATTCTTATACCTAAGCAACAAATTTTTAGTGCCACATCTCGATTTGACGGAAAATATAACAGAAAACCCAATATTAGGGCACGGACTGAAATTTGGCAAAAATACAAGGACACCATCTGGAATCGATAAAATGTTTTGGGTACCAATTAGAAAAGTCAAAAGTATAGGGGTACCAAGTGCAATATCCCAATGATCTTTTGCTGGCCAAGAAAAAACAACAAGCAATAGTTTTAGTATAGTTTAGTTTTAGTTTTAGGTTTAGGTTAATTTCAGTTCATAGTTAATTTTTCTTCACAAGATTCAAACTTTCATTGTTCCTTTAATTTTTAGTTTTCCATCTTGATTCAATTCAATTAATCGCAATCTCAATATTGGTACTTTTCAACCTTTCAAGTAAATTTCTCCACTTTAATTTTCACAAGATTCATTATTGTCCCTTTGTTAATTTGTTTGTAAAGTGATTTACATACCTTCAGTTGTTAAATTTGACTATCCTTTCACTTGTTTAGTTTTTTTAGTTGAGTGACACAATTATGACTAAACTAGGAGAAAGACAGTTTCTTGTTGGAGATTTAAGCAATTGTTCTTCTTTCCGTTTTATTCGTGATTTAATTTTGTTAACCCATCCTCGTGTAATTGACCCGTATTTGCCAGTACTAGTTACAACTATGACGTGCACTTGCGGTTATTACTTTTTCTTCAACACCAAACCAAACCAAGCCCGGCAGAGCCAATGCATCCCGAAGTATCCTTTTTACAAGTGAAACTACATATCAACTTGTTTCTGGGGAATTACCGTCGTATTTCTAAGCAGAAATACAAGGGTAAACTATTAACTATGTCTAAGAGTCTGTTTCTAACATTTAAACGATTACAAGTGACTACTATAGGACAACTAGCTAGAGACAACTTTCAACGCCTAACTAGCTGATCAGCCTCACTTGATCCCATTCCCGTCTACCTGAACATTTACAAAATTAGCCAAAACTAAGTAACAATTACTCTATCGTGGAAAAAAGGTTTTGAAAACGGGGATGACAGGAAATTAGTAAAACCATTTGAAAACTCATTTTTCATGCTATACATATAACCATGAGTAATAATACTTAACTAACTTACCTTTACTTCAATTGATCTAGGAATAAGTTAATTAGCTGACTTCGCACTAGTAGTTTAATTCATGTTATCTCAATGTTCTTAATTAACTTCCTTTTAGTCACTTGTATACTTAAACTTGGCATAAGGGAGTTATGTTCCTATGGCCACCACTTCTGGTGTCGTTTAAACTCTTGACCACTTATGGGGCTAAATATGTAATATGTTGTCCACTTCTGGGCATGGCCACTTTTGGGGGCCAAAAATCATGTGGGACGTCTCCAAAATTCATAACTGTAGTACCCAAGGGCTAGACTACACAAAGTGTCGTCTTTCACTTTAAGTGATTAACTAGTTACATGGCCTTGCGTTGCAAGGAGCTAGTTAAGTAGTTGTAAAATTTATAAAGTAAATATGTAACGATTTTAAGTAATGGAATAAAGCATACAAAAGATTAAAAGAAAAAAAATAATAATGTGACCAAATATAAGGGATAAAATTTAATTCGTGTCACAACAGTTCTTGAGACATTTTATTTTAATTTCCTATTAATCAAATATACACGGACCAATAATTTTAGAATGTCTAACGGTCATTTCTAATTTTACTTTGTTATGTATGTGTGTGGGCAAGTTGAATGGACTTTAATATGAATTTTGACATGTATGTGGGTAAGAGATTAATAAATTTAGTGGAGAATTATTAATGTAAGTAATAAGTTGAGCTTTAGAAATATATAATATTTGGTAAGTTTAATAAATTGTCCAATGAATTTGACCATGTATGGGGGAAGAGACTAATAAATTTAATAGTGCATTAATAGTATGAACACTAAGTAATGACATGAATTTAGCCAATTGATGATGTGCAATCACATAATAATGTGGAATGGTGAGGTGGATGCACACATGTCAAGCCCACAATTTGTAGATTCACCTTTATATGTATTGGCCATGTAGAACATTAATAGGTCGTGTATGGTTTCATAGTATTGGTGTCATTAAAATGAAAATATTAAAAAAAAAAAAAACATTTTTATAGTGCATGTATGGTTTCATAATATTATCTCATGTTTCTTTTTCCATCTCCAAGGAATTCCAATAAAAATATGGAATTGTATTATTGCAAGTATATACGGAGGATTTTGTTTTGTTTTCTTGGCATTTGATAGAATGATTTTTTTCCATCTCATAAGTTATTTAGAAAAGAGGTTTACTTGTTTTCCCACTAAACTGGTTTTCGTACTCTACATTATTAGTAGCAACAATGAGTTATTACAATGGTGATGTGGAGAGTGTAGACATGATGTGGATGATGACGTGGCTGCACACGTGTCAAGCCCAAAATTAACATGGTTCGCTTATATATATAGACACGTACATAACACTTTCTTTCTAATCACTCATGTCATAATAAATCATAACTTAATCATATAGTCACTTGAAAATCACAAACACATCAGTGATAATTTTTCTTCTCATATAACTCAAGAATACATCTTATTAATTTCTTTGAATACTTTCTAATCTCTTCTTATCGATTTACTCGGTCTTTACACCATATTAATCGTTAAAACATGCTTCCAAGTTAATCCATACATGACCCAATATAACTATAATATTAATCACTTAAAATAAAAGTCATATTAAACCTTGAAAACCTCCTTTTACTTAGTTTTAGATTTTAGACAGCATGTTTCTTTGTTATATTTCACTCATTTTATGCCATTGTCATAAGACTCAAGCTATTCACAAACATGGAGGTTAAAAGGCTCTTAACCAAAGCAAACAAACCATGAAAATACTCACACAGGTCTCACAAACCATAGCATTTTTACCGCGATTTCTAGTCACCATTTTACTTGCCCAATATCACCATTATTATCTTAGCTTCATATCATCACAACCGAAAATTAACCGATACTATTAGCTTAAATTCAAGAACAATCATTTATTTACCCACACGATTCCCAAATGCACAAAACAAATATCCAATCACATAACATGATCAGAAATCAGTTTCAAAGGGGGAATCGTGGGTTGGTAGACGTAACGATTACCTCAATAGCGATTCCTTCTACTAGCACTCGATTCTAACTCCTAATAGCAATGCGCACAAGCTATCCACTCAATCCTTTTTTGGTAATTAAAGGATTTTATAATCACCAAAGGATGGAGAAATTCAGTACAAGCATCAAAGCACTGAAACTAGCCTTCTTGTGTGATAGTATCACAGTCTTATATCAAGGAAATCGGGACGAAACTTCTTTTAAGGGGGGTTATGATGTAATACCCCGTATTATTTTTCATTTTCCTGAATTATTATTAATGCAAATTAATAATAATTCCCCTTGGTTGGATCTACTTTATATTGGATTTAAATATTAAGTTGTGGTTATTGAGTCAAAAGAGATTTATTTGTTTGAGAATTAAATTGATTTTATTTTAAATTTGTTTTAAAGGTTTTAAATTGTCTTAATTAAATTTGATTGAGAAATGGAGTATGAGATGGGTCGGATTTGTGAAGGGAGTAGTAGTGGGTTTAATGGAGGTTAGTATTGGGCTACGAGGAGGTGTTAGGCTTAATTGGGTAATAGGAGTTGGGTTTTAATGGGCTACTCTTAATTCTTATTTAAGTTAGATTTAAAGTCAGGGTTAAAACTCAACTCACCTCACTCTCCCCTCAAATATCACGTCATTTATTTCTCTCACCAAATCTCACGTTTTCTCCCTCCCTCTCACGCCTCTCTCGTTCTCTCTTCTCTCTATTTCATTGGTGATTTTATATTCTTAATTCTTTTGGTTATTCTTAAGGATGTTTAAACAATTCATGCAGACAGGTAAGTACTATTTCGTATTTCACATAAACCCTATTTTATATTGTTGGTGATTTAAATTTCATAGAACCCAAACTATTGATTGAATTTAATTGGATTGAATGTTAAATGTTTTAATCGTTGAATTCAATTGGGTCATGTTCATCTTTTTTAAGCTCAAACCCTAGTAGTAGTTCATGGAGGTTATTACAAGTTACTAGAGTCCTTTATTAGTTAGAATTCTTAATTTACTATAATTCTTGCAAGTGGTTGATTTGAATTGGTCTTTAAAACAATAAAAATCTTATTTTATTAGTTTTGATATTGCTGGAATTTATTTAAATATTTTATGATTTTCAAAAAAAAATAAAAAAAAAAGAATTTTGTTGACACCTTGTAGACGCCATCCACAGATGTGTGATAGGCGGCAGCTGGCCAGCAGCCACCACGTCCCATGGTGGTGGCGTCGTGGGTGGTGGCGTTTGGAGTGGTGGTGGTCTGTGGTGTTTGGGTTCTATTGATTACTTTTGGTGGTTTTGGAAAGTATTGATTTTGGTTAAATTTTATATTTTGAAAAAACTCCTAAAATTTGTATTTAAGTTAAACTAGGATTCATGTAGTCCTAAGTTGGGTAAAACTATTTAAAAATCATCACGTGCATATTTAACTAAATTTGGTAATGAATTAATATTATTGGATTAAATAGTAGAAATTTATTGGGTTTGTGTGTGTAGAATTGTTAAAACCCGAGGTATGCCCCGAGTGAGTGGTCGATTAGAAGCCTACGTGTTCTACTACGATCTATAAGGTAATTCTATGTTCTTATCTTTCTTATCCCTATGAATTGGATTATTTTTGTGATTGTATGAGAAGCATGCCTTGGTGAAGAATTATTATTATTATTATTATTATTATTATTATTATTATTATTATTATTATTATTATTATTATTATTATTATTATTATTATTAATATGAAACAATAATTGGTGCAATAATAGTATGGTTCATGTGAATAAATTATTTGGCATGCTATGGTAGAAAATGATGAGAAATATTTACATGTGGTGATTGAGAAATAAATATTATGCGAATAGCATGTTTATGAATAATAATCACGTTGAGATTATTTGTGAGTATAGATTTGAGTAAAGAATAATATTATTATTGCTTATTAATATGAAATAGTTATATTCATGAATAATATTGGTATGTATGGTTATGAGATAATTATATTCGTAGAGAATATTGGACTATTATGATTATATATTCATGAAAAGTAAATGGTGGATGATGATTATAATTATGGTGGAATAATAATTATGAAAAATAAGCTATATAATCTTGGTGAATAAGATATGGAAATTATGCTAGTGTAATAACATTAATTTATTGTGAAGGTTAAGTGGTCCTAAGGACTGCGAATAAGCTTTATTACATTCTCCTATGGAGATTGAAGTCAAATCGCCTTTTAAACCTTAGGGTTGAGAAGGGGGTGTGCACATCTTACAGTTTGCTCAAGCTGGTGGACAAAGGGGCGACAATCCCTGAGGGCGACAATCCTCACTTTTGATAAAAGGGGCGACAATGCTCAATCTTTTGTAAGAGAGGCGGCAATCTCTCTTTGGTGGAATTTTAAACTATTCACTTCACTCAATTAATTAAAGGATATTGGATGGAAATAAATAAACATTGAAAATGAGTTATGAATATCGATCATTGAGTTGAGTTATGATTATTGGTTGTGATTATTAATTAAAATCATATTGATATGCTTATATATAAGTGTGTGGTTGAAGGCATAAAGTGGTTTAAAATGATTTTGGAAACCAGGAAGTGTTTTAAAATGAGTTTTGGGCTGGATTAGGATTACCAATGTTTGCTGATTTTGTTTCTTTTGTGTGTTTGTTTCCTTGTATTTTACTGGTTTCCACAGGTAAGTGAGGTCGTTGGATGCGAAACTATAAGGATAAGTTTAATTGTCATTAATGTTAATCCAGAATTTAGTTTAGTCCCTTAGAGTTTTGTATAACTATTTTCTTAAAACATGAACTTTGGATGTAAATGGACTATGGACTCTGTACTATTGGTTATTAATTCTCACTTATACTAGTATGATTAATTATTATGCATGGATGGTTAGCTATTTGGTTGATTAAGTGTTAGGTGGTTGAGCCTTTCATTTAATTTAATAGTTAAATGCGGCGGTAACGCCTTAGGAATTTCTTAGTTTTTCCGCTACAAAACTCTTTTAAAATGAAGGAAATTCCAGGGGTGTTACACATGAAAACCTCCTTTTACTTAGTTTTAGATTCTAGACATCATGTTTATTTGTTAAATTTCACTCATTTTATGCCATCGTCATAAGACTCAAGCTATTCATAAACATGGAGGGTTAAAAGGCTCTTAACCAAAGCAAACAAACCATGAAAATACCCACACAGGTCTTACAAACCATATCATTTTTACCGCAATTTCCAGTCACCATTTTACTTGCCCAATATCACCGTTATTATCTTAGCTTCATATTACAATCACAACCGAAAATTAACCGATACTATTAACTTAAATTCAAGAACAATCATTTATTTACCCACACGATTCCAAAATGCACAAAACAAATATCCAATCACATAACAGGATCAGAAATCAGTTTCAAAGGAGTAATCGTGGGTTGGTAGACATAACGGTTACCTTAATCGCGATTCCTTCTATTAGCACTCAATTCTAACTCCTATTAGCAATGCGCACAAGCTATCCACTCAATCCTTTTTTGGTAATTAAAGGATTTTATTAATCATCAAAGGATGGAGAAATTCAGTACAAGTATCAAAGCACTGAAACTAGCCTTCTTGTGTGACAGCATCAAGGTCTCCTCTCAATCAAACCTTCTAGAAAGGACTCTAAGAGGGGAAGACATCATCATGTGCTACAAGAGGCAAGTAAAAAAAGCACTAAGAATACTAGAGTTTATCAACAAATTTACAAAGAGTACTAGTTAATTGACTTCTCAAGCAAATGTGAAATTGAATTTGATGAATAAGAACATCCTCAGATCTCCTCTGTTGTTGAGTAGTCTGCCCCTGCATACTCCTTGTGTTGTGGCTCAATCCATATATGGTATACGCTTTCAGCAAAAGCCATCCTAGTAACTGCTATTGCTGGAGTTTTCCCTCTGCATTTCTAAAGCAGCCAGTTGATCTCAGCTTCCCATATTCCAACCTCTCTTCGATGTCCTAAGCAGTTCAGAATTTCCCCCCACACATTTCTATAATAATTGCAAGTAAAAAGTAAGTGATTCAAGTTTTCTGGGTGTGTATTACATAAGCAACAAGTAGGATCAATTTGCATTCCCCAACTGATCAATCTATCTTTAGTCCTCAATTTCTGGTAAAGAGCTAACCAGCAACAAAAAATAGATTTAGGAGAAACCTTGTTTTCACATGTGATTCTCGTCCAAGGTACTTTTGCAAGTGTCCCTTGTAGTATAAAGTAGACAGCCCTGACGGAGAAGTTCCCTCCTTTCATAACCTGATCCCAGTTTCCAATAGATGGCCAGTATTTCCTCATACCAAATATCTTCCTCACAACCCATGAAGCTTGAGGAGGAATTTGGGCAGTCAACCAGCATGCTTTCTTAATGTAATAGGTGTGTACCCATTTTACCCATAAACTGTCTTCTTTTGTCCTTATAGCCCAAAGAAGCTTGTGGATTGCAGCTACATTCCACAACTTCGGGTCAATGAGATTGAGACCTCCAGCACTCTTTAGAAGACATACCCTATCCCATGCCAAGAGCGCTCTTTTGGTGATGATAGCCTTTCCAGACCATAAATAAGACCTACAGTGGGCTTCTATGAGCTTCATAATCTTCTTATGGAGGACAAACAATTGTGTCTACAATGCTCGAATACCAAAAAGCACTGATTTAATTAGTTGTAGTCTACCTACATAGAATAGCTGCTTAGCAGTCCAAGATCTCAGCCTTGAGGTCATTTTCTCAACTAGTACATGACATCGATGAATCTTCAATCTTTTGGAGAAAAGTGGAACTCCTAGATACCTCACAGGTAGCTCACCTTATGAGTATCCAGTAGTGGCTAAGATATCTTGTTGATCACCAAGAGAAACCCCTCCAAAGAATACTTTGCTCTTGCTTAAGTTTGCCTTGTCCAAAAGCTGAAGAGAATTTCTCAAATTGATTTGTCAATAACTGAACAGATATGGGATCACCTCTTGCAAATAGTAACACATCATCTGCAAAACTTAAGTGCTATGAGTAATACTTAGTTTACTGCATGCATGATGGAAGTTAAAGTCATGAGTCTCTTTGAGCTCTTTGAGGCATCTATTCAAATACTCCATGGCTAAAACAAAGACATAGGGGGGGAGAGGATCCCCTTGTCTAAGTCCTTTCTTTGGAAAATTCTAAAAATTCACCATTAATGATGACTTATAACTCACTGTCTTGATGCATTTCATAATCCAATCTATCACTCTGGCAGGAAAGCTCAAGCTTCTTAGAACTTGCTCAATGAAGGGCCATTCAAGTGAATCATATGCTCTTTGTAAATCTACTTTGATCGTACATCTCAGGGATAAATGTTTCTTACCATAACCTTTAATGAGTTCATGCCCAAGGAGGATGTTATCTGCAATTACTCTTCCAGGCACAAAAGAAGATTGAGAAGGACCAAGCAAATCACCAATCACTCCTTGAATTCAAGCTTTCAAAATTTTTGAGATAATCTTGTATAAAGTAGTACAGCATGCAGTCCATCTATACTCCTCACTGAGGTAGGATTCTCCACCTTAGGGACGAGAGTAATGGTTGCACAGTTGACAACTTTGTGCATATTTCCAGTAGCAAAGAAATACTTTACAGCATCAATAATGTCTTGTTTAATGAGTGGCCAAGTATGTTTAAAGAATTTGGCATTGAAACCATCAATGCCTGAGACCTTATTATCTTCCACTGAGAATACCTATCCACTCAATCCTATAAAATCAATGAGCTGATTATCAATAATTCTTACTTTTATTCTCTTATCTATTAATTATAACAATTAACTAATCTAATTGAAAATCCATTTTGTCTAATTAGAGGCAGGGAATAACAATTGAAAAGATTAGGGCTTGATTACTACAATTACCCAAATTAATCAAAAGACTGAACTAAATTGGGATTAAGCCTGAATAGTGGTCGATTAAGTGATGGTATGGTGCAAGGTGGTTGCTGCTACTAACTGTTACGTTGCTGTTGTTTGGTCATGGCGAAAGGGCGAGAAAAGAGGTATGGCAACAACTACTAGTGTTGGCTGCTTGTAGATGACAATGGTGACAATAATGGCGTGGTGCTGCTACTGGTGTTCTTTGAAAGCGGGAACAGTGAAAGAGAGGGAGATAATGGCATGAAACAAAGAGCAAAGGAATGAGAGAGAGAGAGAGAGAGAGAGAGAGAGAGAGTGTGTGTGTGTGTGTGTGTGTGTGTGTGTTTGTGTGTGTGTGTGTGTGTGAACTGGGAGGAAGAGAAAGAAATTGAATTTTGAGAGATAAACTGTAATTGGGTAAGAAGAGTGAGATAGGCGTTTAAAATGACTGAGGAATAGGGGGTTAACTTTCAGATTTTACTACCTAACTCTCTAGATTTCTTGCCTCTCTCCCTAATTTGACAAGTGTTTCTATAGCCAATTCCTTAAATGGACAAGTGCCCCCTAATCCTTTTCTTGTTTGCAAAGTGCCCTTACACTTGTCATATATTGAGAGGAACTCTTGGGCATTCCTCAAATAAACCTTCGTTTGACTCACAATTCATATATCAGTCCTCTAATCTTTATTTATGTTTCTCAAACTTTTCCTATTTGTGGGTGTGCTGTACTAACACTAAAATTTCTTGGGCATTACTCAATATTTACATAAATTTCTATTGTAGCACAAACTATTCCCAAACAAAATAATTAAAAAAAATTAAGAAGAAAAAGTGCATTAATTGCAACTTGCAAGGGGCGACTGAAGAATTAGGAAATAGTTAGTTGGCGACAGTTGTCTTTCTCTCTCTTTCTCTTGGTCATCTATCTATATATACTTTAACTATTAAAACCTGGTTTGGGGTTGCCAAGGGTAAGCTCCAAAACTTGAATCTATAACCCTATAGTTATCATTCACATAATCATACCAAGTACACTACTAACTTTAATTGATGATTAAACTATATTAAAAAAAAATTATTTGAGGTAACCTTAAGGTTATAGGTTATAGGTTCAGTTTTGTCCCACATCAAACGTCATCATAAGAAATTCCCAAATGAAATCTATAAATATCAATGTGGAGCTGACAAATTGTTGCATTAGGATAATGCTGCCCAGTCCATAGTGTGTTTCAAGTAATTTTTCAATTTAAGAAACCCAAAAGGCTGTACACGCAGCCTAAAAGGGCTAATGGAGTTCCAAATTTACATTACAAGACTAAGCCTGGCTTTTGGTTTTCCACCGATTTTGATTGGTTCATAATGATTTTGACTGGTTTAACTTTAACGGTGTTTTTGAGTTAAGTCCGACAGTGATATACATATTTGGAATTTGAAAACTTAATCAAATTTAATTAATTGTAATTTATATTTCAAAAAAAAAAAGTTTGCGAACCAAAATATACGGTATAATTGTGAACTATAAATTCACTTTTTTTTTATGATGACCAAAAAATGGGAATTCAAAATATGATCACATACCCTAGCCTAAAGGGTAGTCGACATGTTTTTGAATTTAGTAATCTTATATTTGTTAATTTTTAATCATTAAAAGTGCATCACTATTACATGGGAGAGAAAGATGGGCAATTGTATTCAATATGAAAATCGAGTCATGTCCCACATTGAAAGTCAGCATGAAAAATCTCTAAATGAAATCTATAAATAATAATGTGGAGCCGATGAATTCGTTGAATTGGGATAATATCACGTACCTGTAATGGGTTTCAAGTAATTTCTAAAATTTAAGCAGCCAACAGGTTGTATAAGCTAGCCTAAATTCCTATTGGAGTTGAAATTTACATTACACAACTCGCCTCGATCAATTTGTTCGATTCCAGTTTACACCAATTTTGATGGGTTCACAGCGTTTTTGACTGGTTTAATTTCAATGATGTTTTGAGTTGAGTCGAACCGGCCTATACATATTTGGCGTTTGAGGACTTAATCAATATTAATTGATTATAATATTGGAAAAAAAAAGTTTTTTGTTTTCAAAAAAAAGGATGGGATAACTACGTGTAAAATATGAGTTGAAAATTTATATGATCGAACAAAAATCGGGAACTAAAAAGATGATCAAATACTCTAAAGGACAATCGTCATGTTTATGGATTAGAAACCATTTATTTATTAATTACTAAAAGTGTTTCACTGTTACATGGGTGACAGAAAAAGAGGCAACTGTCTTCAGTATAAAATCGAGTGTTGTCCCACATCGAACGTCAGGATAATGACTCTCTAAATAAAAATCTATACTTAGCAATGTGGAGCAGACAAATCTCATGCATTCAGATTATGTCGCTTGACTTGTGATGGATTTCGGGTTATTTTATAATTTAAGAGTCCTAAAAGATTATATAGGCCAGCCTAAAATGCTTAATGGAGTTTAAAACTTACACTACACAACTTGGTCCGGTTTTTCAATTTCCTGTTTCCACCGATTTTTATTGGTTTATAGCAGTTTTGACAGGTGTAAACTATGAAGTGAATTTTTTTTTTTATGATAAACAAAAATTAGGAACTAAAAAGATGATAACATAATCTAAAAGTCAATCATCATAGTTTTGGTATTAGTAGTGTCTTTGTCACACATTGAACATCAATATAAGGAATCTCCAAATGCAATCTATAAATATCAATGAGGAGTTGAAGGATCCTTTACATTGGTATGATTCCACCTAGCCTGTAATGGGTTTCAAGTAATTTTTTGAATATAACCATAGGCCAGCGACCAGCCTAAAACGCCTAATAGAGGTAAAAATTTGCATTACACAACTCGGCTTGGTTTGCCAGTTTTCAATTTCCCACCGTTCTGATTGGTTCATATTTTTGTGCTGAGTTAAGACTAGGCTATACACATTTGGAATTTAAGTACTTTATCAATATAATTGATAGCAATGTCAAAAGATAAAAAAAAAAAAAAAAAAAAAGAAAATTGTAATACAAAAGATGGTATAAGTGTAAAGTGTAAATTAGGAACTGAAACATTTTTAGGATGAATAAGAATCGAAAAATGATCATGTACTCTAAAAGGCTATCATCATGTTTTTGAGATTAGTAACCATTTAGTTACAATAATTAAGCGACCTTAGTCACTGATAATCATTGTTTAAAAGCAGCTATTAGGTAACCTTAGTTAATCGTATTCTTGATTTTTTTTTTTTTCCGCTAGGTATAGCTCCACATCATCAAACTTTTAAAAAAAGGCAAGTGGCACTGGGGATTAGGGAGGTGTTTGTGTTTATATATATTTAAATATATATATAGAATATTAATTGCAGGTTTGATATTTTTCTTGCTATTATTATTTTATTAAGTATTTATTATCAATAATTATATTGAATTCTACTTATTTGGATGTGTCTAAAGTTACTTTCATATTTCAATAAGTAAAATCCAAGTGTAGAATCGTCTCTTTGAATTATCTATATTAACTATATATAATGTCGTTAACTAAACTCAATACATAAGTGAAAAATAGAAAAGAAAAAGTTTGAAACCGGTGCATCGCACAGGCTCCCCAACTAGTTATCATCTATAACCCGCAAAAAGGTTGGATTCTTACAAACAAGTTTTCCTAATAATAATAATAATAGTAATAATAATAAGAAAAATTTGCCAATAACTACCTTTTAAGTTGCATTTTTTGCGAATAACAGCCTTATAACTTTTTTTTCAAAATAACTACCTTATAAGAGGTTAGACTTTGTTGGCCACTACCTTGTACCCACTTCTGGCCAAAAATATGCATTAAGTGACCGGTATACCCCTACATTATTGAGTAAATGTGTATATTTATTTATCCTTCCTATTTTCACACATATTTTCTTATTTTCCTTACTTATTTCCCTCTTATTTTCTTACTTTCTTAGGTCCTTGATCCATTTTTGAAAATCTGCGAAATATCTATAGGGGGAGGAAATTATAAGGAAAATAAGCAAAATCATTTTCTTTATCAAATTGAGGGCATTTAGGTCATTTCATGTGGTTATTTTCGCCCTATCATGACATAAGGTAGTGATCGGCAACCAAAAACCTCTTATAAGGTAGTTATTTTCAAAAAAAAAAAATTATAAGATAGTTATTCGCAAAAAGTGCAACTTAAAAGGTAGTTTATTGGCAAATTTTTCTAATAATAATAATAATAAATAAATAAATAAATTGGGTTTAACCACTTTTAATAATAGGGTACTTTAAAAGAACCACCTTTGTTAATTCTTTTTTGGAAAATCGGAAACCAATAATCCAACGTTTTAGCGGTCCGACAAAAATAATCCAACTTTCGGAAATTAACACCAATAATCCAACTTTTCCCTCCGTCCCACAAAAATGGTCCAACCCACTACTCCGTTAACTCCTTGTTACGGAGTAGATGACGTGGCATGGTTAAGTTACTAAACGGTTTGTGAGTGACTGTGGGGTTTATAACTGTTACTCTTTTTTCCCCTAAATCAGATTGCTCTACCCAAATCAAAAAACCCTAGCTTCAAATCAGCCCCAAATTTCAGAATCTTCAACCTGCT
>BSSO01003482.1:0-16419 GCA_030267885.1 Mesembryanthemum crystallinum | reverse complement strand
AAATAGTTTATTTATTTATAAAGAAACATTATTTGATTTTGAATTTCTAAATATTTAATTGATTTATTTTGTTACTAAAATTAATTATTTTGTTACCGAAATTAAATAATTTGTTACTAAAACTAATATGGGAAGTAAAATTTTATTTTTGGAAGTTATATTTCAGTTTTCAATGACATGATTTAAAAAGATTATGGGTGTTATTTTTGGAAATAGATTATTATGGGGAGAAATTCAAAAGCAAGAAAATATCTCCTTACCTTGTTTGAACCTAAGAATCACGTACTCCCCTTCTCAACTATATTTCTTAAAACGCCTCTCCTTCCTCTTCTCTGCATATCACTTCCATTCCCTTTTCTTCTGTTTCAACACCACCATCACCGTTCCCCTCCCCTCTTCCATGGCTCTAAGTTTTCCAAGGTGGAGCCATCTGCTTCCTTCACTTAATTTCTCTCTCATCCTCTCCGTCCTTCTCTAATTCGCGCAACCCTTGTGCGCCATTGTTACTGCTTTCTCTATTGTTGGCTTAGCCGTCAACCACCGAACAATGGTGGGTCAACAACTCTAGTCGTTTTCGGGTTCGGGGAACGATCCTTTGATGCTCTCGACCTATGAAAGCCCTTGCGCCTAGATTTGCTTTGGTTTCGGTTTTGTCTGTGTGGCTAGCAATTCGTGCAACGTCTGCTACACCTATGTCCGTACCAAAACCTATGACTCCACGTAGCTCTGATTTTCTCCTTGGGCTGGTTTGTCTTTAAACCCTAAAATTGATTTCTTTGATAATTTCAATTACAAATCTGATTTGGGTTTAATTTGATAAGTTCTAATTTTGTATTGCTATGTATGTATTTAGATAATTGATTAGTTAACTGAGTTGGGCGATTTTAGATGCGGATTGTTTGAATAGAGGTAACCTTCATTCTAGTCACTTTGGAGATGAGTGTTATTTTATTTTGCTCTACGTTTGCTGTTTGGTTCTGATTCAAGTGATGTATGGTTATAAAAATATAGTTCATATCTATGTGATAATTTCTAGGATGGGATGTTGTTAGTACTGAACATGGCTTGAGTATTTCTTAAATTTTGGGCAGAACTGAGGTGAATTGTTTTGTGTGTAAAAAAATAAGATACATGCTATATAGAGAGGGAGTGAGTACCGGCAGTGTCTGAGTGAGGTCTGAACCAAGAATAATGTTAATTTTTGGGTTACCAGTGCCACTTATGAGTTCTATCATTATGAAACCGAAATGATGATTGAGCTGGAACTGAAATTATGGTGTTGGGATATGATATTATCATATTTGATTTGGTTTGAGGCTTAAAGCTATTGATTTCTTAGTCCTTGGCATGTTGGTTTAACGACAATGTTGTCAGTATGTGATTACTGGTCACTTTTATTAAGATTATGAGATTATGTCCCTTGAGTGGACTTGTGAATTGATTATGAGAGCCTAATTGGCTATGGTTATTGAGATTTTGAGATATATGGTTATGGGGCCGACTGGACGAGTGTTATACGTATTTGATGCTCTTGCTTACCACATGGTCGAGGCTAAGGGTTGATAACTGAGAGCAATTCGCACAACTGTTTGGGCTTAAGTATTCAATGATGAGTGTAATGGTTAAGACTATTTTGTGGTTATATGATGAGAGGTTTAAGAGATGTCTATATGAAGGACAAATGGCCTTAGACTTGTTCAATGGGTTGTATTCGTTGTTCATGGCTTTTTGAATTATTATTTCTTATTCATTTTATTATTTGATAGAATGATTGGTTATACCATCTTTATGTTGACGTGGTTGCTTCTGTGCTATGTGTATTTTCGCCCACGTCTTCTTCCTATGGTGGTTCTACGACGATCCTCTGTGAATTTGTCATATTTGGGAGTAGACTGATGATTCTGTTTCAGGTTGATTGTTAGTGAGGATTGCACGCCTCCATTGATCAGATAAAGTTATATGAAGACTTGGCTTGTATTTGATATATAGCTTTATTTCAGTTAACTAAGTTGTAATAAAATGGATAGACCCAATAGGTCACTTAGAATTGTTTCAGATTTATTATAGGTTTTATTGGTTTAGCCTTGCACTCCTCCTTGGGAGTTGGGTGCGGCGGTGATGCCCTGGATTTTGGTTGGTTGGATTTGTATATGTATAATTTTTATTGAAACAGGTTTTCATTTATGCCTATAAGGCTGGTTTATTGATTTTTCAAACGAAACTTTGCCGGATTTTGGGCTCATTTTTGTTTATTTTATTTTCTTAAAACTCCGGGGTGTTACAAAAGGTTCGTAGGAAAATCTGTTTTGAGAATACCGAGTAAAATCGGATTTTAAGTGAGTAGTCACTCGCTGAATGGGAGAGACGGATTGGTTAGTGTTCCCCTAAACTACTAGAAAGGTGTTTTTGTAAACAAGTGGTTTGTCAGTTGCTAAGTGAGAGAAATAAAATAGACCACCATCCCCTTAGATTGTTTAAAATGGTTTGCTGAAAAACCTGCCATTGTGAAGAATGAACTTCGCTGGGGAAGTAAAAAGGTTCCGTTGAAAACCCGCTTGCGTTTGAAATCGGTGTGAGACTTCATTGGGGATAAAAAGGAGGTTTGGCGAAACCTGTAGTTTGCGAAAACTGAATTTAATCGAGCCATGTGCTTCATGGGGAGGCAATGAAAATGGTGATAGTTCATTTTTGTGCAAAATTGAATCTTAAGGCTCCACCGGGGATGTGAAAAAGGTTTTGTTTTTGCAAATACTGAGCCAAATTGGGTTTTAGGACTCCACTCGGGATGTGATGTAAGTGTAGAAACTCAGTTTTGTGAAAAATTGGATTTGAAGTCCTCACCGGGGGAAGAGATGAATTTGTTTTTGCAAATACCAAGTCAACTTGGGTTTTAAAACTCTAATGGGGAGGTGAAGAAAGTAGCAACCTCCTGGGGATTTAAATTTTTGGAAAAGGTCTGAGGCCTATTTTGCGGGTAACATATTTTTGAAAATCTTCGTTGTAAAAATCTACATTTTAAAGAAAACAGTACGAATTAAATTACATAGATATAAAAGTGAGAGATTCCCCCTGTGTGGGAGATGTTTTTACCAGTCGCGTCTGAGTTGCAATTGATAAATTTTGAATTGGGACTGCTTGGCAATTTGGCACTCAAGTTAGTTTGAGAAGTACCGGCCAAACGTTGTGAAAAATTTGAAAAGGAAACGCCATGGGTCAAGGCTGGGCGGATCTGTCAAAAGCAGGCGTTGAGCTCAGCGTTGAACCGGTCAGCAGAGCACTTGACTCAATAGCCATCTCCTCGACTGTATTCACTACTAAGGTTCCTTGAGATTTTTAACTCAATTCTAAATCAACACCCAACTGGATTCATGGCCAAACAACACCCAAACAGCAGTAGAGCAGTAGCAGCCAGCAGCAGTAGAAATTAGCCAACAGTGAGCACACTCCATCATGCTAAAACACATACAACCAGTGGGTGGTGTCTAGTGGAGCACTACCTATTTACTGCAGGTCCACGGTCATTTCAACTCAACACCTTTACACAATTAACGCAACAAAATAGAGTTGAACAGCAACCACACAACAGCAACACAGCAGCAAAAAGGTAGTACAGAACATGATTCGATCTTCATTTTAGATCACAAATACTTAACCAACTACGTAACATTTGTAGCACACACAATAGAATCACTCATCATTAGATTCTTAGCATTTAAACATGAAAAGACTAGGCTAAGATCGGCTGGAATCATCAAAACCAAACTTGGAACGATGGATGTACTACAACTCTCAACATTGCCAACTACTAGTACACAAATTGTGCAAAAACAATATTGAGTTTATTTTCTTGTATTGCTACCTATCTAACATTATTGGTCCAACATCTAAACTCATTTCTACTGCAATAAAATGTTGGAACCATAAGAAAAACATGAGCAAACAGCAATCACGCAGCAGCAGCACACGAAAACAGAACGAATGAGGCCTATGGCTCAAACACAATCAATAAATTCAAGTAGCGTATATAATTGTATAGGAACTTTGGCATGTAATATAACACCGTAGACATCATCTAAAACACTCAATATCATGCTAATAAAGTCATGAAACATCACAGGATCTGCAGCAGATCAGGTTTTATCAGCTCACATTACAGTCAAGAAATTCAGATTTGCATATCCATTTACTTTGGCATTTTGGTGTGTCTTTAACGGCTGAAACATGACCTAAATCTATGAACCACATGCTTACTAAGTCCTTTTAACTTCACCAGCTACTCATGTCATGTTCTTAAAGCAAATATAAGCTCAGCACTTGATATGGATCAAAGAGTACAAAACGCATAAAAATTCGAAGAAAATAACGGTTCATATTGGAATTCAGAAATTGCAAAGCCTATGTATCCCTTCTAAACCATGTAATTTAACATATAACACATAAATAAAACATCATACACAAAAACTTGTATGAGGAGGCCTTATACATGAGGCCTGATACTTTAAAGAAGAAAAAGTGGTACTTGAAAAGTGGTAGTACCACTTTTTCATTTTTCAAGGTACCAGGCCTCATGTATGAGGCCACCTAATATAGGAATAATTGAATATTATACAGGTGACCCTAAGCTGCACACAGAATCAGTTAACCAAAAGAACGAAACAAACATCACACGATATGCCTGCAATAGCTGTTGTGCAGGGTGGAATTCTAAATGATTTTTCAAATTGTGATCTTCTACTCCAAAAAATTCGCACAAATACCAATTATAGTAACGAACTAGAACCACAGTTCCTTAATCCAGAACATTCTCCCATGGCATAGACAACTTACAAAGCAACAAATATGCGATTTTTATCCTTTTTGTATGTTTTAACCGCCGGACAGCACTATTCGTAACAAAACATCAACCAGTAGTTAAGTGTTCTGTCAAAATCATTTAACACTAGCCTCATGTAATATGCTATAAATCCTAGCTAGAGATGATCACGTACACATACGCACGCATAAGGGGGGGTGGTATGATGATTAATTGAATAAAATTAAACAGAAAACTAAAGTAAATTAATCTAATATTAACTAAATTGTTATTTGCATATGAAGCAAGAAGGAATTTAAGCTCAAGAAATCTGCTCTATTCAAATCAGAAAATCAATGACTCTAGCTTCAGTTCAATGAACACAAGGAATTTAGACGACAAGTTGACTGTAGGAACTCTATACGCTATATTTCCCCTATTTCCTTTCAACTTTAATTAGAAACAAATGAAGAACAACGGAAACATCATCAACCCAAACTATTTAAGACATGTACAGCCGTGAATCAGCTAGTTAGATCATGTATACCCTAGTTTAGGCCTCAATACTTGTGACAGTACTACTTAAACTAATTGCCACTTAACTTGTTGTTTTTAGACCAGCCTAAAAACAATACATTAGCTGTAACTCCAATAATTACATATGAGACGGTACCAAGAAACACATGTAAAAATCAGAATATTAACCGACTATGCTCAGATATAACATGAATATCAACTAATTATTGCATTAATCAAACTGAAAGTCAAAACCATGAAGTTTTAACAACCAAATTCATTAAAACTAATCTAAACTAAGCTATAAATATATGGTTTAGGCATGAGAAGTAACGATACAAAAGATGAACGAGAGTACAGGACACTTATGCCAAATCAGTGCTCAAGCGCCGTTCTTGTCAGTTTGTTGTGACACACCCTCACAAGCTGCGTTTGCGTCTTCCGTTGGTCACGAACCAGCTCGTATCCTTTGGTTGTCTCTGTTCTTCGTCTCCCTTGCACGTACCAACCAGCCCTCACCCTAATTTCTCTCTATTTTGAATGAAGATAGAGCAAAATTAATTGGGTTTCTTCCTTCCTCTCTCTTTGCTGCCTTTCTTCTCCTTATATACTGATTTAGGACATTTCCTGCTAGCACCAAGAATGACAGAAAGTTCATGCATATCTCTCAGAAAATTTGCTTCCCAAACCAGATTAGGGAACCTCCCAAAGCTGAACAAAATGGTGTAGTTGTGTGGCAAGAATTGGGAAACTGAAATCTCTATAGATGGTAGCTTGATTGTGGATTCCCTTTGTTTCCTTTTCATGAACTTGGCTGGAATGTTGCTTCTATGAACTAGATGAGATAGCAGTGTTGCTATATTTCCTTCCATATGTGGGTGAACGCTCTTGAGTGTTTGCCGGCACAAAATCATGAGATGTAAAAGAAAATTTTGATTTTTGATTCACGTTGATCTTTAAGTGTCAATGAGCTAATGTGGAATGTCTTAGGCCCACAAAACCTACAAAACAAAATACAAGGAAAATTAGGTTTTCTAATAATTAAAGGAAAATTCCACATGAATAATCCCTAGTTTGGGTATAAAATATTATTAATCCCACATTTGCATAAATCTTGTAACAATCTCACGTTTCAACTTGTGCCACCACAATGGTCCCAGAGTGGACGACGTTAGCATCCGTTTATATTTTTGTTACGATTTTTGAGATGGGTGTTATTGATTTAGGGTTATTTTTAAGTAGCTACCACAGCCATATCAGTGACAATGTTAACGGATGTTAACGTCGTCAATCCTGAGAGTATTGTGGTGACAGACGTCAAAACTTGGGATTATTCCAAAATTTATGCAAATGTGGGATTAATATTGTTTCATACCCCAAACTTGGTATTATTCATGTCAAATTTTCCTAATTAAAATTGGTAATGTTTTGGGCCTCAAAATATCAAACATAGATAAACAAGCCTAAGAATGTTACATAAACAACTAAAAAGACTAATATTAGGGAAATAAAATGTGTATTATTTTGAACTCCTCAATGTCCCCAGGAAGTATGCAATCCAAGAAGGATTTGCATTACAAAAGGAAGGAAATGTCAAAGAAAATTTTTGAGCCACCTGCAAAGCTATTAAAGTAGAAGCCAATGAGGCAGAGGCATCCACTGCCATAGATGCACAAAAGCAGCCACAAGCACCTGCCCATGGAAGATTCATGCTTCAAGGTTGGCTGATGGCATCACATTCCAAATTTTAACCCTAAACTTAACACAAATGCACCAACTTGGATAGGAATTCAACTGTTAATGCACCTTGGGTGGCTGAGTTCGTGGCTGATGACTTCAAGGCAAATCCTGACCTAAATGTGACGGCCATGAAGGAAATCCTTCAAACAAGATATGGAATTATGGACAGGAAAAGCCATCTATTCAGAGCACTGGCAAGGTTAAAGGATGCTACTAAGGGGAGTCACAAGGAAATCTACACAAAGTTGGCTAGTTATCTGACGCAGATACAAGACAAAGCTGGTGGTTCAGTCACTCACATTGTATAGACCAAACCTGAACCCCCCCAAATGAATCCTATATTCAAGAAGGTTTTCATCTGTTTTGAAGCTTGCAAGGATGGCTTCTTGAATGGATGCAAGCCCCTCATTGGCATTGATGAGGCTTACCTAAAGGGTTATTATGGATGAATTCTTCTAACAGCAACAGCTCTAGATGGAGATAATGGGATATTTCCTTTGGCATATGCTGTTGTTGAGAAAGAAAACAAAGATAGTTGGGAGTTTTTCTTCTACCATTTGAGGAGGTTGGATGAGAGGGAAGAAAGAGCTAAATGGGTGATAATGAGTGATAGGCAAAACGTACGAAAACATGTAGTTTGTCAATTATTTTCCAGTTTTTCACTATGAGTTGTGCTAATCTGTTTGTTCTTTTGTTTATGTAGGTCATTGATCCAGCTTTGGATGAGCAAATGCCAGAAGTCCAAAGAAGATATATGTGCTCGACATCTCTATGCAAATCTGAAAGCTGAGTTTTGTGGGGGAGAGTTATTTAAGAGCTATTTTTGGACTGCATCCAAGGCAAACAATGAGTTTGTCTTCAAAAAAACAATGAAGCAAATCAAGGCTGTCAGTAAAGAGGCAAATGCATATTTGATGGATGTGCCCTTAGAGCTATGGGCGAGGCATAGGTTCAATTCTTCAGTGAAAGTTGGTGAAGTTACCAACAACTTCACTGAGTGTTTGAAGGGCGAGGCATATATATGTAATATGTGATTCAGACCCATCCACATCTTTTCTGTGCTTGTATCTACAGCAAGAGATGCCTTGAGTTATTGAAGGGTTGGTTGCAGATTAACTATGCAGGCACTTACGCTAGCAGAATCATCAGATGGATAAATAGAAGATATGGTGGTAATAGTAGTAGAAAGAAAATCATTGATAGCTGTCTTATTGGTGGTGTATACTACATTTGGAGAGCTAGGAACAAAGCTCTATGTGACAGAGTTATGCTGAGGCCAGAAAGTGTTATGAGGCAGTTGTAGAGTAGCTTGAAGCTGAGATTGCGTAGCCTGGTTTATTGTACAATGTCTCAAGGAGATAAAGTTTGGTATGATAGCTTATTTTAGTCTGTGTTTAATCTGTTAACAATTAATTATCCAAAGGGGCTTGGGGAGGCCCTACCTACAAGGTAAGCCCCTCCTCCTTATGGAGTTGTAATGTTTGACATTGTTGAAAGTTTGGTTAATTTTCACTCAATCATCTACCAAAAAAAAAAAAAAAAAAAAGTTGAGGGGTCTAAGGGAGAAGCCTATGCTAACAATGCTTGAGGGCATTAGAAGGAGAGAAAATGCACAAGAAAAGCATGAGCATCTATAAGTGGAGTTCTGATCTCTTCCTTAAGGTCCAGAAACAATGTGATTGGGCTTCGAAAGATGGGTTCTACTGCATATCAAATGTAGCAAGGGCAGGCTAGTATGAAGTGAAGGATGGAAAAACATTTTTCAGTGTGGATCTAAGTGCTAAAAGGTATGATTGTAGGGCTTAGGAAAACTTGGGTGAGCCTTGCAAATATATGTGCTGCATTTGCTATAAGGCATATCAGGGCCAACATGATTGATTATTATGGATCTTTATCTAAAGAAGGAATGCTATCAGAGGGCTTATGCTGAGGTGATAAGATCAATACCTGACCGTTCAATGTGGCCAGAGGATGACTGCCCAATACTTGATCCACCAGAGTTAGTGAGAAGGGCAGGTAGACCTAGGGTTCGAAGAAGAAGAGAAAGAGAAAAAGGGCCTAGGTTTAAGAGGTCTCATGTTATTACATGCAAGAAATGTGGCATTCAAGGGCACAACTCAAGAACCTGTATGGGGGAGAGGTGAAAAAGAAAGGAAGTACGATAGCAGTAGCCGTTGGGCCAAATAGACCTGTTGGCAGGCTAAAGAAGAAACCTACTGCCACTGCAACTGCCACTGATCCTTTTCTCAGGATCTTGGGTGTTTGACTCAGGAATCTTAGTTTAGTTCATGTTAGGCTATTTTTTGGACAGTTATCTGCATATATCTACATGCTAGGTCAGTTTTTGGGCAATATTAGTTGATACATGCCTTGAGAATTATTGTCAGATTATTTTTTTTCACATAATTAATCATTTGAAGTTAGATTACACTATTGGTACATGTGTAACTGACTCAAGCTGCTTGGTATGTCCTTTTGTAATAGCTTCAGTTAGTAGTGGATGTGCCGCTTTTGGTATATATTCAGATTAATGAAGCTGTTGGGAGAAACTATTGTGAATTTGTGCTTGCACTTCTTTCATTAATGAAATCAAAACATTACTAGTGATTACATTCTTAGTGCTTACATTTTGATTGCACTTGTTTAATATTGCCTATTGCATTTTACACACTCTTTATCACAATCATTACAAAAAATAGCTTAATTAGTAGCTTCACATTCCTTTTTCTGCTCTCTTATTTCATATCTAACATAATCATCATCATCTTCATGCTTGATTTACTTGGCATTGACACCACCTTTAATGCATGCATTGGATCAATAACATCCCCCTCATTTTCAAACATATTTCACTATGAGAAGTAGCTACAGCTCCTACATTTGTAATACAACTTGTATAAGTTGTTTGTGGATTCAGAAATCCTTACATCAATCTTGACATCACAATTAGGGCATCTCTTGTTTCTGAATTTCTGATTTTGCATGATCACCATCAATGTTTTCCTATCCATGGTGACANCCCGAGTTTGGACAGTAAAAGAATAATAATCCGAAGTTAGGATAATTTCCACAATAATCCGAAGTTTACAACTTTGTCAGTGGAGCAGTCCTATCACAAACAGCGTTAAGTTTTAAAAAAGAGAAAAAATAAATACTTTAACTTACTAAAATAGTTTTTTCTTTACTTTTTCCCTTACTACTATAACTGCTTATGTTAGCAATGGAAGCCGTAGAAGGAGTCATGATCAATTTCAAAATAAGCTAAGTATTTTTCCTATATTATAAACAAAAATGGTTGAATAGCTCTAATAGTAACGAAGCATAAACGGTGTTTAGGACCATTCTTGTGACAAACTTGCAAACTTTGGATTATTTTGGGAGTTATGCAAACTTCGGATTATTATAATTTTATGGCCCTAATTTGGGATTATTTATGTCAAATTTTCCTTTTTTTTTTTTGGACTGAGTAGGCTAATTGTATGCCTCAAATGGAGATGGTGTGTTTTTGTGTGATTATTGATTTTTGAAAGATTACAAGGAACTATATGGGTGTTTAGCTATGGATGCTCACCTCAATTTATAGAGACAGGGGAAAAAAATAGTTGTTTTCCCCTTGTCAGTTTAGTAGCGGATCCTTTAAATTTTGGCCGTTGGATTTCAAGGAGGGAACAATCAGGCCACTTGATCATCCTAGTCGTTGGATTGAACTGGGCTGTAGGATTAATCATGAGTCAATCCCACCCATACACATGTTATAAAATATAGGGCCTCAGTTAAATGCTGGTATGATGGCCTTTCCATGATGCTATCTATTTAACAATTTAATAAAATAGGTAACACGTCAGCAAAATAATAGCGAATTTAACAGACCAAACGTGAAACTAATTTTAAAATTAGTGGTAACTAAAGTGGGAATATGCAAAATTGAGGTCACCAAAAAATATGATTACGCCATACCTCGGGTAACCAAAGTGGAATTTTTCCAAATTAAAACTCAGGAGAAATGGGTGCAAAAATTAAAATAAGGAGTAAAAGGAAATGAATCACAAATAAAATGAATAAATGAATAGTTATTTTTTTGAATTTTATAAGAAGTGAAATAAAAAAACAAATGGGTTTATTCGTGCTTAAAGGAGAATATTCCCTTGGATGGGTGAGGTGGTGGAGTTAGAGAGCTGATTTGAGTCGAAGTATGGGTGAACGTCAAAAGAAGCTCGCGTTCTGAAGCGGTGCGCAGGTGGCAAGCGTCACCACATAGGGTAGAGGCTCATCGGTTTGGCGCCGGGCTGAGTGCAGGACCGCAAAGGCTTAGCGCCTGAGCGCTGACGCTCTGCGTGGTCGCGCTCTGGCGTGCACTTTTGGGGGGGGGGTTTTCCGAGGTTGACATTATAATATCGATTTGATGCCTACGGACCCTTGGGAGAACTCAAGCCGCATTGTGAACATAAACACACATTTGTAGAGAGAAAAAACACTATTCCCCCATTATGGCAAGCTTTGAGGCCATGTTTGATGCATGGATGAGTGATTTGAGTGTAAAGGAGAGACAAGCTCTTACCCCATTTTCTCTCAACTCTTTCTTTTCTATTAAGCAAGCTAAGGAATGAATGTGGGAATTTTTGAGAGTCACTTCCACATTTCGGGATCCGGAGTTTCATGTCTTCCGATTCGGGCTGAAAGAGCTTTACCCACTTCTCAAGGAGTTCGAGGCCATCACCGGGTTCCCGAGGGTGCACCACCCGCTCTTTCATATGTGAGTGAAGAGTTCAATCAAAACTTACAACGGTTGCTTTGATTATCTAAATCCCAAGTGAAGACCCTTCTTGCCCTTGATCAAGTCGACCTTGTCGGACTTAGGCTCACTTTCTTCACCATGAAGGACGTCCATGATGCGATATTACTGTGAGGTATAAGAGGCGTGCCTTCATTTTTTGCTTATTTCACCATTTCCTCTTTGTTGGTGAGAGAGCGGATTGGGGGTGTGCCCAACTCTTGAGGGTGGTAGAGCAAGTCCATCATGACTACTCTCGCTTCGCACTCGTGGTAGGCGAGACGATGCTCGGGTTAGATGCTCTTGATGCTCAGTGGAATGGTGCTTTTGCGGGGATTAATCTTCTCATTCAAGTAAGGTTTCACTCATGTTTTGTGCATAAATTTACCTTCTTTGGTTTTGCTTTTGTTATATTGCATCTTATGTGGATGTTTGATACTCCTTCTCTTCTTCATTGATTTGTAAGATTTGGCTCGTGGATTGTGAGATGTCCACCACTAGGCCTCTCAACTCCGACTATATTGCCTTGTGGGAGAGGTATTGGCACGAGTTTATGAAGTGGAGGAACCCCGAGTTGAGCGAGACCACTTATGTATCGGATGAGTTCAAGGAGTGGATCACGTGTCAAGATCCCGTTGTGAGGGCGGCGCTCCGCAAATCCGAGTTAAGAGAGACTAAGGTTGCTCCCCCTATAGCTCAAGGCATTGACATCGATGAGGGGAGGGAGAACAAAGACCCTAGTCCATCCGACAAGGACAAGGGATAGGGGAAAGAGGTTGGCAAGGAGAAGAGTACGAGAAAGAACACCTCCCAAGGGGAGTCCTCAACGGGAAAATGGCTTCCCAAGGCGGATGGAAGTGAAGCAAAAAAGGATTGAGGACCCTCTTGCTATGGTTAAGCTCTTTAGTTGTGGTGCTAGAGTTAAATGTTTTGGCTTTTGTGTTTTTCTAGCTTTTTTGTAGTTTTTTAGACTCCTTAGTTGCCATGTAATTAAGGGTGAGATGTCCAAGAGTTTTCCTTTGTAATGAAAGAATTTTGATCAATGAAATGAGCTTTAGTTTGGTAAAATTCATTTGCCTAATTTGGAAAAACAAAATTTTAACCCAAAATCAAAGCTAAAGCTTTAGTTGATCAAAATTGACAATGAAGTGAGCTCTTAGAGCGCAAAGTAATTAATTTGGCCTGACCTTATGGAAAGGTTGCCTACGTATCCGAGTGGGGAATCAAGCCAATCGTTGTTGAAGTTTGCAACTAATCGCTTTTTTTCTTTTTTTCCGAACTAGTGCTAGATCTTTTAGGATGTGTTGCTAGTTCTCATTAGGTGTATATAACCTTTTGAGTTGGTCCAAGTTGGTGAGTTGAGTGAACTGTTGGGCGTCAATGTCTGTGAGATTGACTCCCCTGCTTAGGATCTTCTTGACATGGTATAGGCTGACCCAGTTGGGTTTGAATTTTCTTTCGGGTCTGTGATAGGGATACTTATCTCCTTGATGACCAAGTCACCCTCGTTAATGTTTCTAAGTTTGACCAACTGATTATAGTGCTTAGCTATACGCTGTTGATAGATGTGAAAATAGTGGAGTGCTCTTAACATTTCATCTAACATGACTAGTTGATCGTATCTGGATTAGATCCAATCAATTTCGGGGATTTGACTCTCAAGTACAACCCTTAAGGAGGGGATTTCAAGCTCGACTGTTAGCACGAATCCATATTGTACACTAAGGAGTAAGGCGTTGCGCCTGTGGATGATCTAATTAAAGTGCGGTATTTCCATAAGGCAAATGGGAGCTTACCGGTCAAGTTCGAGTAGCTTTCAACCATCTTTTGGATGATCCTTTTTTTTTTTTTTTGTTAGAGGCATTGACAACTCCATTCATTTGAGGTCGGTATGTAGAGGATTGCTTGTGCTGAATTTTGAAATCTTTGAGGAGTGTGGCAACCTCTTTCTTGAAATGGGACCCGTGATCACTAATGAGTTCGTATGGAACTCCATATCAAGCGATGATGTTGTTAAGGATGAATTTTGCCACTTGCCTTGATGTGAGGCTGGCGAAAGATTAGGCTTCTACCCATTTGGTGAATCGTCAATGGCGACCAAGATGTATTCATGAGCCCCGGTTCCCTTTGGGGCGATCTTGCCAATGATATCTATCCCCCATGGTTAGAAGTGCCAAGGAGATGTCAAGGTGTGTAGCTCTCTCGGAGGTAGATGTTAGAGATTCGCGTGGAATTGGCATTTGACGTAATTTGAGACGAAATCGTAGCAATCTCTTTCCATCATGGACCAATAGAAGCCGAGTCTCGAGATTGTTCTGGCTAGCATGAGACCGTTCATGTGCGACCCACACGCCCCTTGGTACACTTCATTCATGATTCGATGTCATTCCTCCATGCCGACACAAAGGAGGTTACTCCGTAGGGTGATCTCTTATAGAGCTTCCCTTGGACTACGATGAAGTGAGTGGCAAGCTTACTAAGCATTTGCTGACCCTTAGAAGAAGACTCGGGAGGGTATGTCCCGTGGGTTAAGCACTTTAGTACATCCGTATGCTAATCTTCGAATTTGTTGGTGCATATTTCGGACTGTTCGCAGAAAGAGGGCTCACTTATTCTTTGCACATGTATGGGTAGCATTTCGACGAAGTCAGGCATGTTGATCATGGAAGCTAGCTTCGCTAAGGTGTCGGCGATCTGATTGCCATCTCTTGGGAGGTAGGTGAACTGAATGTGGTCGCAGTGCTCGGTCAAGCTCTCCATACATTCTTGGTAGAGTGCCAAGTTCTCATTTCGGAACTTCCACGTTTTGGACATTTGGTTGACAATGAGCATGGAGTCTCTGTAAACTCGGAGGATCTTTATGTCGAGATCGATGGCGACTAGTAGCCCTAAGGTGCATGCCTCGTATTCAGCGGCGTTGTTGGTGACCTCGTAATCGAGCTTGATTGACTAAGAGAGGTGTATGTGCACCTTTGGGGGAAAGTATGAGTACCCCTATGCCACAGCCGTTTTCATTAGAGGCGCCATCGAAGTATAATTGCCAATGATTTTCTTCGATTACCATTATGTCATCGTCGGGAAACCCATGCTCATCTCCCTGCTCGAAGACCGGATGTTCGGTAATTCCAAACGGCCTGGCCCTTAAGGGTTTTGATAACATGGTGTTTGAAGTCAAATTTCAAGAGTAGAACTGTCCATCTTGACATTCTTTTATTGGGGATAGGCTTCTCGGACAGGTACTTGAGTGGATTTAGTCATGAACTGATGGATCTTGCTTTAAAGCAAGTAATGCCTCAACTTTTTTGCTGCACCCACTAAAGCGAGACACATCTTCCCTATGGTGGAGTAGCGTGTCTCGTAGTTTAAGAATTTCTAGCTCAAGTAGTAAATTGCCTTCTCCTCAAGCTCTTGCATTTGGGCTAGCATGGCTCCCATTGCGGTGTCCATTACTGTGAGGTAAAGAATGAGGGGTTCTTTTGACTTTGGAGGGACCAAAATGGGCGGATTTACTAAGTATTCTTTGATCTTCTCGAGGGCCTTTTGACATTCGTCGTCCCACTTTGTCTTGAGATGTTTCTTGAGCTTCTTCAAGATTGGCTCGCATGTGATAGTCATTTTAGTGAAATTGACTGATGTATTAGAGTCTCCCAAGTAATCCTTTGATCTCGGTCTTGTTGGTGGGAGGTGGCATGTTGATGATTGCTTTGATCTTGGATGGATCAATTTCGATCTCTCGGAGGTTGACAATGAAGCCTAAGACCTTGCCTGCTATGATACCGATGGCGCACTTTTGAGGGTTGAGTCTCATGAGAGGTTTGCAAAGCCTGGTGAAGAATTTTCTTAGGTTGGGTATGTGCCCCTCTCTTGGCATCGATGAGACAATCATGTCGGTGAAATAGATCTCCGCCTTCTTGTTGATCATGTCATGGAGGATCGTGGTGGCCGTTCGTTGGTTTGTAGCCCCGGCGTTCTTGAGTTCGAACGACATCGTATCTCAACAAAATAGCCCCAAATGAGTGATGAAGGCTGCTTTGAGCTTGTCCTTTCTTGCCAATTCGATCTGGTTGTACCTAGAGTATCCGTCCATGCTTGAAAATTGCGCCTTCCTGGCCATGTTGTCTACCAAATGTCGATATAAGACAAAGGAAAGTCATTCTTGGGGCTTGCTTTGTTCAAATCTCGGAAGTCCCACACACCCGTCCTTCTTGGGAACTGGTATGACGTTCACAATCCAGTTGGTGTATTGTACTACCTCGATAAATCCGGCAGCTAACTGTTTCTGGATCTCTTGTTTGATCTTAAGAGCCCACTCGTTCTTCATCCGTTGGAGATTTTGCTTGTCGGGTTTGGCATCTAGAAGGAGTAGTAAGGTGTACTTGGCGATGTCTCTGTCAATGTGTAACACCCCGAAATTCCTTGTAATTTCCCGAACCAAGACACGTCATTGTCATGACGTGATAAAAACGAATTACCAGAAACCCCGGGGCGTTACCGCCACACTCAACCCGAAAGTCAAGTGCGAAGCGGAAAGTAAAGAAGAACATAATACAAAATACAACATTAACATTAAATATCTCAAGTTGTCTAAATGATAGTAGAT